>JAPKLW010011958.1:0-10483 GCA_026898455.1 Plectranthus barbatus | reverse complement strand
AATATATAAAAATATATATAATGATAGTTTTTACATTATATAATGATAGTTTTTACATTATATAATGCAGGTCGTTGTTTTATTTAATGAAACCTACTGCTTTTATATTATTTTATTTGTTATTAATTTTAAACGAAATGACGTGTTTTGCATGTTAAAAGCATTAATGAATTATTATAGCTGTCATTGGTAGTTGTGTAAATTACTGTGCGAATATTTTAATTTCAACATAAAAAAAATATAATGATAGTTTTTACATTATATAATGATAGTCTTTACATTATATAATGATAGTTTTTACATTATATAATGCAGGTCGTTGTTCTGTTTAATGAAACCTATTGCTTTAAATTATTTTATTTGTTATTAATTTTAAACGAAATGACGTGTTTTGCGTGTTAAAAGCATTAATGAATTATTACAGCTGTCATTGGTAACTGTGTAAACGTGTTACCGTGCGAATATTTTAATTTCAACATAAAAAATATAATGATAGTTTTTAAATTATATAATGATAGTTTTTACATTATGTAATGCTAGTCTTTACATTATATAATGCAGGTCGTTGTTTTGTTTAATGAAACCTACTGCTTTAAATTATTAAATTCGTGTGAAGTTAGATTGATATATATATAATGATAGTTTATTCTCTATATAATGATAGGTTGTGTACTTTATAATGCATGTTTGTGGTATGTGTGTTAAGAAGGTTTTAATTCTAGGGCGAATTTTAATTATAGGCGAAAAGACTAAATTGCCCTATAATGCAGGTTTTTGGGGAAAAAATGCCCGCTTTTTTTTATTAAATCTGGATCGTTGATTTAGCGAGATCTACGACCGAGAATGGTTCTTATTTCTTATGGTAAGAGCAGTTCTCACTGGATCACATCCCTATATATATATATATATATAGTAGTGATCATATGTTACCCATTCTCCAAATGTTATATGAGACCAAATCTCAACCATTTATTTTATCAATCTAACGGTTATTAAATTATGAATTAATTTTTATTTTTAATTTTTAAATATAAATTAAGGGTATATTAGGTAGATTAGATAATTCATTTATATTATTCTCTTTCATTAACCAATCACGGTTGTTTCTTATTTTTCCTTCTCTCATCATTTTTCTCTCTCCTCTATCATTCTTATAAAACTTTAAATAATTATATCTTCTTCAATTTGAATTATTTTTTTACTTATTATATATCAAATTAAAAATAATTTAATTACCTTTCAAACGAAATTCCTATTGCATATGTTAGGAATAAAGTAATTGTAGCAAAATCAAATAATGTAATAGCTAAAACTAAATAATGTAACGTAATAATATGAATAATGTAATACTGTAATACTAATAAAGAGAATTACATATTGGTGAATAAAGAGAACTATTTGTTTCTTTTTTCGGCAAGAAATCAGACATTAATAATGTAATATACAGTGAACACATAATGTACCAATCAGTCGATGTACAATGCACCATTCAAACAATACATTTATCTACGTTATGCAAATGCAAAAAAACAGACATGAATAATATAATGTGCAGTCAAATAATGTAATATACAATCAATACATAATGTACCACTCGATCAATATAAAATGTATCATTCAGACAACTCTTTGATCTATATCATGCAACCACAAAAAATACATACATGAATAATGTACATACAGTTGAATAATGTACTATAAAGTCGATACATAAAGTACCACTCTGTCAACACATATTGTACCATTCAGACAACACTTTGATCTATATACTGCAACCGCAAAAAAAAGATATGAATAATGTAATACACATGTGACACATAATGTATCACTCAGTCAATGCACAATGTACCATTCATGCAACAATTTGATCTATATCATGCAATCGAAAAAAAAAAAAACATATAATATAATACAAAGACGACACATAATGTAGCACTCGGACACCTTTTTTATGTATAAAATGCAACCGCAATTGTGAAATTAAGATTTTTCCCAATTTTTATATGGACAACATCAAAACTAGGTAAGTATAATATAACATTACATTATTCTCTATATTATGGTACATTATTTAGCTTTATCTATTACATTATTTAGTTTACTTCGATTATCTTATTCTGAACATATGTAATAGAGATTTCGTTTGAAAGATAATTAAATTATCTTTAATTTGATATATAGTATGCAAAAAAATAACTTAAATTAAATGAGTTATGATTATTTAAAAATTTTATAAGAATAATAAAGGAGAGAGAATATTGATGGGAGAGAGAGAAACAAGGAATAACGTAACATTGGTTAATGAGAAATAATAATATAAATTAATTACCTCATTACCCTTATTATATATTTAATCACTAAAATTTAAACTCAATCCTATCCATCCAAATTCAAATTGGAAGGTTGGATTTTAGTCTCATATAACATAGGAAAGCTAGGTAACCATATAATGCAACCCTATACATATATATATATATATATATATATATATATATATATATATATTATTTGTAATATAAAAAGATGATTGAAGATATAATAAGTTTGTGACTATATATATTCTCTTCCTCCAGAGATTTCGAATATTACATAAACATTTGAAAACTAAAACGTTGGAAAAGGGAAAAATGAGTAAATGACATAAATAGAAAGGTGTAATCGAATGCTTAGAAATTCAATAATTAAATTGAGTTTTAATTAAGTTTAAACGAATTTTCTAAATTTAAATTATGTTTAAAAATATTTATTATTTCTTTAAAACACAAAAATTTACCCAATAAATAATATCATATTCATACTCAAATTCAATTTTTTCATATAATTAGTTACAAAGACATATCATACCTGTTACTCTTACATAATGAAAATATTAATTTTATAAAGTTAATATTTTTATATTTTTTTGTTAATTTCAACTAATAAATTTACTCACGAACTCATGATAGAATACTATAAAACTTAATTTAGCTCGTTTAGTAGATGAACTTCTCTAAACTAGTTTAAACGAGTTCTTATTGAGTTGAAATAAGAATAACTCACAAATATTTTAATATATTTGCAGTTGTAAATAAATATTATAATAAAAAACTCCAAAATAAATATCCGACTCACGCTCGTTTTTTGGGACACAAATTAAATATCCCAATTATATTTCAAAACCAACTTTTGGAATTATGCAATTTATTTATATATGGTTAGGGTTTTGACGTACAATTTTAGACAATAACGGGGCCTATAATAATTATTAAATTCCACGTTTCTCATTTATGATTCATTACAAATTTATTAAATTATTGCTGCACCTGGTCCTCCACCCCATTAAATATTGTGGCAAATTCAAATATTATGGAGTACACAAAAATTTTAAATATATCTAAAAAACATGCAGGAATTGAAAACACAGGCTACAATTTATCGCCAGGTTTCATCCACAGGCTGAATCTCGGACATAACTTTATTGCAATGTCGAGTTGTATCGATTATTTTATACATAATGTCTAATTTATGTAAGGATTTTAAAAGATACGCATCTCAATGTTGGGTGAGTTATCCAAATACACCTACAGGGCTGTGTTGTTAAAGCCTTAACTGTTCAATATTCCTAGGTTAAATAAGACCAAAATATAGCCATTTATTCACAATATAAACGATCTACATCTGATTTTTGAATTCATAAATCTCAGTGCATTAACTAGTGCATTATCTGGGTATTTTTAGTATTTTTCTTATATACATTATCTTAACATGATTCAATTTTCTTAGCATTAGTGGATCATATCTTCATCATCACATTTTCTCTTATTATCATTATTATTCTCTCTCATCAATTTTTTTTTATAAAACTTTAAATAATTATAAATCATTCAATTTAAATTATTTATTTATATATCACATAATAAATTAAAGATAATTATATTATCTTTCAAATAAAATTCATATTAAATATGTTTGAAAATTTGGATTAACATTATCATATTAATAATAAAAATTAGAGATTTTATGCATAAATATGCAATAATGTGATGACTAAAACTAAATAATGCAACTTGTTATAAAAGATAATGTAATCACATATACTCCCTCTCTCCTATTGTATTAGTCCTGATTTCCATTTTCGTTTGTCCCATCATATTAAATATATTTTCCAAAATACCAAAAATTAACACTCTAAAACTAATTCAGTAATTAATTAAATTACTTAATTAATTAGTATACCCTACAACAACTCCCGAACCCCAATTTGTTTCGTTGTTCAGCGCCGCACTCGACTCTCACTCTCCCTAGTCCGAAACCCTACTCCCCCAAAATCTTTTCTTGCTCTATGCCGCACTTGACTCTCACTCTCTCCCCAGTCCAAAACTCTACTCCCCCAAAATCTTTTATTGCTCTAGCCGCACCCAACTCTTACTCTCTCCCCAATCTGAAACCCCACTCCTTTCTCGCGGTTTGGTGTTTCTCTCCACTAACCTCCTTTCCCGCGATGATGATATCATCCGATAGTATATTGCCGCACCTGCCTCCTCTGTCCCCTGTCGCCATTGCAGATGATGACACCATGTGGGGGAATGATGTCTGGGCTACCGATGATATCTCCACCTCTAATTTGCCCTTTAACCAAATCGGCACCGCCGATTTTCCCTTTATCCATTCAACTCTCATAGAGGATGTTGTTGCCTCAGGGACAAATGATGAAAAAATGACTATTGATAGGAACTTGAGCGGACCGCCTTCTTGGGAGGTTGCATGGATGGCGATTGAAGATGATGAGGTCGGGTTTCTACTAGAAGAGAAGATGAAGCTTATTCGGGTATTTCTGAAGATTCAATTTCTCACTATTCGACAAACTCTGCTCCTTTAAATGTTGACTATTTGATTTTTTAATGTCGCACGATATTTTGGTGTTGGCTATATGATGTCTGATTGTTAGTTGATGTTGCCTATTTGGTTGTTTTAAATGTTTTATGGTATGTTGGTGTTGGCTATATGTTTTCTGATCTGTTGGTTGGTGTTGGCTATTCTATTATTTTAAATATTGCATGATACGTTGGTGTTGATTATTCGATTTCTGATCTATTGGTTGGTGTTGGTTATTCGGTTTGCTGAAATTGTTTATTTTTCACTATGGGTATTTGGTGTCTTAGGAATATCTAACATGATTTATCATGTAAATTGTTCACAAATGAAACTTTCTTGAACATATTAGTGATGCACATTATGTATGACATGTGTAATACTGAGTTGAAGGGTTTTCTTAATTTGTTTTTGGCAAATGTTTCAAAAATTAGGCCATGGTAATGCTTTACACATATTCTTTACAAAAATCAAGACATTCTTGTGTTTTTCAAATGCAAAATGTGATTTACCAAAATCAAACATGAGCTTCTCATTACCTTCTGCATATCGTGCTGCCATTAAATATTTTCTATCTTTCTTTCACTAACTACATGAGCCCTTCCAAATTTCTTAGCAACTTATTGTGCAATTTTAGTGCATTTTTCTTTATACGTGGGATCTTATACTTGTCGCATCCCTTACCTTCAATATATCTTGTAAACATGATTGTAAAGTGATAAACACCTAGTTCAATGTTATAGCTTAAGTGTGTTTGTATTAACTAGCTCCTTAGCATTTCTGCAAGCATGATTTTGTTTTTAGGCTCTGAATAGCCCTAAAGAACCCTAGGTCATTAGTATTTACATCTGGACAGTTTGTTAGTTGTTGCACAATCATCTGCTTTAGCTACTACTTTAAAATCCGGATCACTGGCAGAGATATGTGGTCTTGCATTGTCTAGCCGTATGTAAATATTTTTACTCAAGAATGAAGGCCACTTAGCCTTTACAACTAGTACAAGCTGGATTACATAAATTAATTAGTTGCATTACATTAACTGATACAATCTGGAAAGTAAAAATGCATAAAACAAATTTGAAAACTAAAATATGCATGGTTGAATGAGGATTACTTCATTTTTACATGCATTACAAGATAGAAATTCTATATTTGCTACCTGTTTCACTAAGAAATCTTTTATCATTTGTTTTGTGATTGATTTAATATGTTTTGTCTCCATAATTCCAGCTGGTCTTAATTTGTTGTATCTTTTAGTTTACGCCTCTTCAATAAATGGCCATATAGGTGTTTTTTTCATAAAAAATAACACTCCCTTCTTTTGAAAATATTAGGCGGCAAACAACAAACATGTTCATGACCTTAGGGATAAATTTCTTACTCTTGCAATATCTATATACATCTTCTTCTCTATGAGAAATGTAGTATCTGTGAGTGTTCTTCCTAAGGTAAAACAATTTCTCATCTATACGAATAACATTATCCATAGGCTTGAACTTAAGACTGTGAAGCATTATCTAATTCTATGACTTGTAAATTGAAACATAGCCTTAACTTTTTATTTGGAGCTATTAATTTTGGTTTCATAGCATTTGTATGAACTCTGATCAGATTGTCACTAACCCATCGACACACAGTTGATTTAGAGACATTGATGCTCCATGCATGAGATCTAATTATCCCTCTTTTATGAAAATGTACATTTTAAATTATATCTTGGCTTACCTGATGGATGTCATTTGTTTTTTTTTTCCACAACTTTGATAACTATACCTGTTGCTCTTTGCTTATTTGCAAACTCCCATATATTTGAGATTGTACTCCTACACAAGTTGAATTTGGCAACAACTTCTCCAATCTCCCCATGCGTTGGCCTTCCAACTTTGCAACTCTCAAGCAAAAATTGCATAGTCTTTATTCTTAAGTTGTTACTGATACCTTGTTTTTAACTCATAAAGTATTTTTTTTTGTTTTTTTGGTGATGTAATGTAAGGAGTGTAATATTAATAATTGGTGTGGGAAAAAAATTTGAAGTTTGGTGTGATTTCGAGTTGCCACCAAAATTTAATTTTAGTGTCAATGAATTTTGTATTGTGTTTGAAAATTGTTTATCAATTTGAATTAGACTCCTTTTTTTTCAGTCTCATCTCTCACAACCCTTTCTCATTAAATTGTTAATTAATTCACTAATTAAATCATTAAAATCCCTTAGTAAACACATTGCATTGGTTATTGTTGGGAGTCCGACTGGATTCAGCCCATTAAAGAACTCGTTTTGGGATCCGAAAATTCTTAGAAAGTTGACAACAACAACGTCCCAACAAGGAACGAGCCGGCCCAGCTCGTTTGGGACGAAGCTCGCCGCGAAGTATAGCTCGATCAACAGGAAGAAGCAGTCCGAAAAATTTAAGAGAGGTTCGACCAAGAAGAAAAGCAGTCCGATTACCAAGAAGGGAGCTTGATATACAAACATTGACCTACCCTAACAGTCGCAAAGGGTGGCGAAGCGCATAACGGCTAGTCTTGCAGAATTATCGGACAGCCCAACCACCACGTGGGCAGACCATTCCGACCTTCTCAGGGACGCTTCGTAACCGCCGAGAGAAGACGACGGAAACCCTAGATGGCAGCCCCCTTTATAAATACCCCCTGTATATGGATGAAAAAGACACACGTATAGAGAGAGAAAAAATCTACCCCCACATTCTTTTCTTTTAAAAGCTGAGAGACCGTATCTTCATTATTCTTCAGGATAGTCAGTCAGTTCGAATTTGAGCTCGGTTTATTTATTTGTAAAGTTTCAATAAACCTTCATTCATAGTTGTTATGCTATTTCCTATTTGGCGTGTTTACTGTTCTCGGGGCTCCGATTTCTGAATAATAGTACCCGCAACAATTTGACGCCCACCGTGGGGCCTCGAGAACAAATTTCGTTTATTCTTTGCAGGGAATGGCAGACAATCTAGGAAAACCCTATGCCTTCGAGGTCGATAACCAGAAGACCACTCCGATGGAAGGTCGAAGCAAAGGTTCTAATCCCGGAGCAGGTCGAGGGGCTCTGGCGGGAGTAGGGCGAGGGCGAACCGTCGTAACCGGCAGTGGTGCCCCGCGTCCACCTAATGCGGGGGGGGGGGGGGGGGGACGATGAACGATCTGATGAGAGCGTTCAACGCTACTCCTCTAGGAGAGCTGACCTTCTTGCCGCCGCCGCCGGATATTTTTGGGGACCCCCACGTTTCAATGCTGGTGACGCAAGTGCAAAGCGCGAAGGGGATGATCGAGACGATGGGGGCCTGAATGGAAGATATGGTGAGGAAATACAAACTCCTCGAAAGGGAGAACCGGAGGCTGCAGCTGCAGAGAAATAATAGGCAACCAATCGTCGTAGAGCCCAGGAGTACGAAAAAGAGTACTCAAGATACTACGAGAAACTTGGAGGCCGAGTTCAATCATGCTGGAGGGACAACTACTGAAAGAACCCCGAGGGACCCACCAACCCTTAAGGATCAGGCCGACCAATTAAGTCGGCCACAACTACAAGCTATTCAGCAGATCGAACGATGGTTCGAGCAGAGGCTCAGATATTTCGAGTCGTTACTTGCCAAAGACCCCGGACTTCCCCCGCCGGAGAAGACAATACCGCATGAGAGTTACGCGGAATCCCCTTTCTCCCCAGAGATTGTTGGAGCGGAGTTGCCATCCAGATTCACCCCGCCCAGCTTCGTCCTCTACGATGGGACCTCAGATCTAGAGAACCTAATGCGGCTAAAAGTTCAATCAAATTAAACTCCTAGCTACACAAGAATAAAATTTGTCAAATCCAGGTCCTTCTTCCCTTCGCCCGCTAGATTACCGAGATACTATAGCAAAGTCTTATAGCTAGGCAAAACAGAATCGTTGAGTAGTTTCTATCAACTAGGCAATCAATTTCAATCTATGCTAACATCATAATACGAACAATCAATTAAACCAACAATCAACATTCAATCAATTCTCTACACAAATCGGTAAACCAAAACAAGCAAATACTCAAATTAGGTAGATAAGATGTTGAAATGAACGTAGATGCAATCCAATTAGGTTAATCATTGATGTAAACACATTTTAATCCCTAGGAGATTGAGCAATCGACCCTACACTCGTTAACCCCTTGTCACGGCGAGCTAACTGTTGATGATGCTAAGACTTGCAAACAGTCACATTATTAAGCCCTAGACCACTCCAAATAGATCGTCAATTATTGCCCTACGACCTAGCACCGCACATGGATTGGAACTAAAATTGTATGAATCTACACTATTCGCGACGATTCCGCCCGCGTGTTGGCTGCAACGTTCACGTCAACTACCTCCTAAGTTGGCTATTACCTACACCTAAGAGGTAAGGAACAAGTTCTAGTGCAATTCAAGCTCTCAAAGGAAAGTAAACAAACAATTATCAAATCCTATCTTCATGCATCCTTGTTCAAATCAACATCAAAATTGAATTAGAACATCAAACCTCTCAATTGTAACAATACAAAGTTGAAATCAAATACATCCATTACAATTGACAAGTAGAGAGTGGAATCTTCCCCAATTGGATTTGTATGTCTTGATCTACCCCCTTGGATCTTCAATTCTCCTCCAAGGATTGATGAATTTAGCTCCTTGATACTCTAGGATTGAGATGAAATCGCGATGGAAATTGGAATCTTGGGGAACTCCTAACTAGATCTAATGAAAAATGACAAAAATCCCTCCAAATAACTGAATTTCCCCCTTTTATAGACAAGCAAATAGGGCCTCGGATCGCCCGATCGAAGTATGGCTCGCCCGGTCGAAGATGGAAACCGCCAAAATGCTGGAAATCCTGGTCTGGCTCGCCCGGTCGGAGTTGGCTCGACCGAGCCACTTCTCTGTTGGCCAGGCTCGGTCGAGCCTGCTTGGCTCGGCCGGTCGATGCCTCTGTCTAGCTTGGCTCGGCCGATCGAGCTCTCTGTCTAGCTTGGCTGGGCCGGTCCTGCTCCGCTAGGCCGGTCGACGCCTCCAAACTCCAAATTTGTGCGATTTTCCTCCAAAACTCCACCAAAAATGCTAGTTTATGCCCAAAACCTATCCTACAACATTCAAAACACAAAAACACGAAAACACGACAAAAGAACAACAAAAACATATGATATGAGAGTAAAATGGCCGTAAACATGCACGCTCACACATCGAAAAATAGGTCATTTTATGCACATATCATAATCCCCCAAACTTGAACCTTTGATTGTCCTCAATCAAAACAAAGTAAAGCCATTAATCTACCTCATGCAATACCTCATAGCTCATCAAAGTTATCTTAGCATGTTCAAGTAAATCGAGATTATCACCTAACTTTGTAACAAGGTTAATGCTAAGGACATTAACCACTCATCAAAAATGGATACAAGAAACGAAAGCACTCCCTCACATGTTTAGGGATGATGAGATTCACACAATCACAAGATATCGAGCTTGATTTCTATAGGCTTGCATCCATTCTCACCACTATACTACAACGAGTTAGTTTCTAGAATCAAAAAGGTCTTTTCACGGGTTGTAACGTGGCTAACTAAAAGTTGGGTGGTTTTGGGCCAAAGTGACTAAACTTCTCAATTTCCCAAAAC
>JAPKLW010011957.1:0-10483 GCA_026898455.1 Plectranthus barbatus | reverse complement strand
AAGCAAACACATAGAGAGAAAGTACCATATCATACGAGAAATCGTATCGAGGGGCGATGTGCTGATTAAGAAGATTGACACTGCTGACAATCTTGTTGATCCGTTTACAAAGAGCTTGTCGCATAAAGTTTACGAAAGACATATTCGTGAGCTGGCTCTGAGGTGGATGCCGACCACTGATAGTGGTTAAAGTGACAACAGACTAGATAGACAGACTGTATACTCTGTAATAGCTTAGTTATGCTTTGAGTATAAGTGGGAGATTGATGGGTTTTGTATACTGAAAGCATTTATTATAATGAGTATACAACGGTTTATTTCTCCTATCTGTTAACAATCGTACATGTATGAACAATGGTATCCTCTTGTCTCACCGATAGGGACAATCATACGGCGTGTTGTAGATCGCAGAAGACAGTATGATCACTTGACCTAGTGAGACATAAACCTGATCACAACCGAGACAGCGTATGAGGATACGTCTGTCCGGATGGCTGCGGCATTGTCGGAATAAGTAGTATGTCTTGGTTACTTGACATGCTGGTACGCAGAGGTGGCGTATTGATGGACCGCAGTGAGATGTATTCGTCTGTCTGACATCAGCGAATACAAGATCTCGTTATATTGATTGAGTCCAAACCCTAACAAAGGTTCAGGGGTTTGCACGGGTTGACTGTTGCTTTGACTTGCCATGGTGGAGAGCCTAAGTAATGTGCTCGTATATCCGCATCTTGGGTAACAGCAGTTTGTGTAGTACCGCCTGAGACTGGGTTTAGGTAACCATATCCGAGTAATAGGATGGGGACATTCCCTGAGGAGCTCAATAACATTCATCGTGCCAAAGTCCTGCAGGCTGATTAATTTCAGGCACGAGTGATAAGGTTTGAGTGGTACTACTCAGGAATTATAAGATATTAATTGTAGTTAGAGCTTGTCAGAGGATTCGATTAATTAATGGATGTCTGGTAACCTTAAATATGGGGATTCTCAATTAATGCAGCTCGTTCTCATAACGTGGTAATAAAGGGGTAGGTCAGTATTAATTCTGTGGTGAAAAAGAATTAATATTAATTAATTAATTGTGTCCTGGGTTGTGGACATGGGAATTAATTAATTTATAGGCCCACTTTATTATTTGCATTAGGTCCCAGGACTGGCCCAAATTAAATATGCTGAATTGAGCCCAAAAAGGCCCATTAGGGTTTACAACCCTAGGTCTATAAATAGACAGCTCTCTCTCATAAGTTGTAACACAGTTGAAACACACTAAACCTAAAAAGAGAGAGAGGCGCCGTTTTTGGAGAAGAAAGGAGGAGAATTTCGATTCTGGTCCTGCTCAGAATACAGATCTACGGAGTCCTCACCAGTAGTAGATCTGAACAGCATTGGGACACATACCTGAAGATCTGATCGGGAGAACAAGATTTTCTTCTCTTCTTCTTTCTTATTTTCGAATTTATCTAGAAATTAGATTGCTAATTTCTACTTTCGCAGATAAAATCGAATTGCGTGGTTGAATTGAAGTTTGGAATTCAAACGCAAAAGATCGGTACAGACTCGACGGAATAATGGTAATCCCTCAATCCACAATACTGGTTATTAAATTCATAGGAGCATGCTAGGGTTTTGTGAATTTGAATTGTGTGCAATATCCATAAATCGATCCGGTTCAGTTTGGTTTTGGTGATTCGGTTCACGGAAAAACCCTACAATTGGTATCAGAGCCAGGTTTCTGATTTATGGCTCTGTTGTTCATAATTGAATTCAATATGCATGTATGGATTTATTGTTTATTGTGAATGGTTTTTGTTCCTCGTGGCAACCCGTTAATTTAGCCCGCGGTGGTTTATCCGTGTAGGGCTGAATTGTTTTGTAAAATCATGAGAAAATCCGTGATTAGTGTAGATTTGAAAAAAATTGTAATAGAATAGTTTTTCTGTAATTTTTCAAATTTAATTTGGACGGGTCGAGGACGAAGAACGAACACGGAGCCGACGCAGGGCCGACGGAGCACGACGGCGGAACGCAGGGGCAGGGCGCGCGCGCTGCACGCGCGAGCAGCGGCAGGGGGTGCGTGGCACGGCGGGCGGGGGCGCACGAGCGGGGCGTGGCCCTGGCACGGCAGCGGCAGCGCGGGGCGCGTACCGGGCGCGGCAGTTGGGCCGGCGGCAACGGGCGGCTGGTCGGCGACGGCTGCGGTTGTCGTCGGCTGCTGCTGTCCCGTCGCAGTGGCTCGTGTTTTGGTGGTTTGTACAATCCTGTGTAAACCCTAGGGTTTGCATTAGGGTTAGGGCAAATCATCAGATCACAAAGGCCTAAATCCCAAAAGATTTGGTGGTTGAAGATTTGGAGACCCTTGAAGATTTGAAAAAGATTTGGAATTATCCAAATTAATTCAAAATTCAAATTGTAATAGATAGAATTTAATTTTTCTATTTTTTTGGGGCCACGAGGAATTTTTGTTTGCCTTAATTGTCCTCGTATGATATGTGATTTATTTATGTGCGCAATTAAGCATGTGTAGATAATAGGAAAAGCATGTTTTATCACTTTTATTATTTACAGTTTTTCAAGCATGCTTATGTGATTAATTTCTTTTGTTGGATTATATTTTGGGAGTTTTTGGGCTTGTTTAATTACATGTAAAAAATTGGAAAATATAATGACAAATAAATTATGTGTGCGCATAAAGAAACCTTTTAAAAGAAAAATACTAAGCAGATATTTTAATTAAAATCAATAGACCTCCACAAAGCGGTCCTAGGCTGTAAGTGTATCTCTCGTTCTAGTAAACGTCTACAAGTGTAGCTTGCTAGTTCCTAGAGGTACATGGGTACGGTTGTTGGGATTTCTAGACAAACAATTTAAATCATGTGAATAGTGGGAGGGTTTTGCGTAAACGTCTACGAGTGTAGCTTGCGTAGATCTCTTTCACAAGTATTCTAGAATTGATTTAAATTATAGATAACAAAAGCTTTAAGGGCTGTGCGGTATGGTTACGTGCCATGCTAAACTATCTTTTTTGGCCGGAGTTAAATTTGTGGTTAATTGCTTAGAAGCATCTTAGAATATAATGCAAGAATTGCATCCCTGTTCTTGAGAGATGGCTTGGTCTAAGGTTTTCACTAATTATTAATTTCTAGTGTCAAAAGCATCCTGACATGGTAGTGAAATTAAATGGATTGGGGCTTAAAACCCGCAGTTCTGGTTGAGGGTGACATCGTAAACGTCTACGAGTGTAGCTTGCGGTGGGAACTCTTGGGCAATTAGTGGAAAACATTTGTATTTGATTTATTAAAAGGTTTTCAATGCATTTGTTTTCGAAGTTCAACATGTATGTTCTTATTTAAGATTCGTTATTGTTTCAGATATGTCTATGTCTAATGTCATCAATATTCTCGCACAAAACACTCTAACTGGTCCAAACTTCCTGGAATGGTAGTGCAATCTCGAGTACCTCCTGATTGCAGAAGAACATATGTTCGTTCTGCAAGTACTTCGTCCCATAGTGCCAACTGCTGAGTCCTCTCAAGAGGAAGTAGACTATTATAACAAGTGGGAGAAATCGAACAATGTAGTCAAGTGCTATATGATGACCACTATGTCGAAAGTCTTGCAGCAGCAACATCAGCACCATAGGGATGCCTATGACATCATGATGAGTCTGACGGCGACCTATGGGGAAACTGATAGAGCTGTCAGGTTCAATCTCATGAAAGAAATCGTGAGTAAGAAGATGACTGATGGCACCTCAGTGAGAGAGCACGTAGTTACCATGACTCACCTCATGGATGAACTGACAGTGCATGGTGGAGGTATCGACGCTGAGGCTAAGGTCGATATCATACTGAACTCTCTACCCAAGTCCTTTGAGAGTTTTAGACTGAATGCTGTCATGAACAAGAAAGAGTATACTCTGAACGAGTTGCTCAATGACTTGATGGCAGCTGAATCGGTCATGAACCCTCAGAAGGTTGCCTTGGCTACTTCTGGTAATCTCTCTGCTGTACCGAAAGGTATGAAGCGGAAGAAAGGAATTAAGAAGTGGGCCAAGAAGACACCTATGAAGGATGGTGGGACTGGGAAAAAGCCTAAGGTGGCAACTGAAAGGGACAGGTGCTTCAGATGTGTTAAGAAAGGACACTGGAGGAAAGATTGTCAAGCCAACAAAGCTAGACAAGGTATGCCATTTTGCATGTATAACTGTAAGCATGATAAGAGTTAGTTGTTGCTCTTCTAGAGCTGTAAGCACTAACTTGTTGATCATGTTGTTGTACTTTGCAGGGGACCGTGCCGACAAGGCTGGTGAGTGATGGCAAGAAGGTACCAAACTGGATGAAGGCGACGTTTTACGACGGAGCTTCATGGAGTTTTCTTTTCCTTATGTTTTGACAGATTAAAGTACATTTGAGAATTTATTTGTGGGCCGTGGTTTATCGACAGGACAAATTTTATCAACTTTCTATGGATGTTTGTTATTTATGATTTCAATCATTGACGATAACGATGTCATTCATCATGTAATGTTGATTTATAATCTCTATGTTGCTTTGATCAAATTTGTCCCTAAGTATTGCATGTAATTCATCCGTAATTGATAATCCTAGGAAGAGAAAACTCACTTCTTCTGATGAGGATCTTACATATCTCTGGCACTTGAGACTGGGTCACATCAGCTTGAAGCGGATTTAAAGACTTGCAGATGATGGTACATTGGACTTAGTCCGGGCTGTACCTTATCAAGTCTGCGAATCCTGCATCGAGGGCAAGATGTCAACTAGGTCTTTCAAGGCTAGTCAGTCTCGAGCAGAGGATGTGTTGGAATTGATCCATTCTGACTTATGTGGACCGATGTCCATGCAGGCTCGTGGAGGGTACGACTATTTCGTCACTTTCATTGACGATTACTCAAGGTACGGATATGTTTACCTGCTTCGCTACAAGTCTGAATGCTTTGAGAAATTCAAAGAGTTCAAGGCTGAGGTAGAAAAGAAGGCCGGGAAAACTATCAAGTCGCTGCGATCTGACCGCGGTGGCGAATACCTCGGTAACGAGTTCCTGCAATATTTGTCAGAAAATGGGATTACATCCCAGTGGACTGCACCGGGTACTCCCCAGCAAAACGGTGTAGCTGAAAGAAGAAATAGGACTCTTCTAGAGATGGTAAGATCAATGATGAGTTATGCAAACTTACCAATTTCGTTTTGGGGCTACGCATTGGAGACAGCAGCTTACGTGCTTAATGTGGTGCCTTCTAAATCAGTTCCTAAGATGCCTTCTGAGCTCTTCCTTGGTCGCAAACCTAGTTTGTGCAAGTTTAGAGTATGGGGCTGTTCGGCACACGTACTGTTGAAGGAACCTGATAAGTTAGAAAGCAGGTCAAAAGTAATGCTGTTCATAGGGTATCCCAGGCAAACGAAAGGTGGTTACTTTTACTGTCCTGAGAGTCAAAGAGTCGTTGTTAGCACCAACGCTAGATTCTTGGAGGACGAGTATGTGAGTAATCACAGGTCAAGGAGTGATATCGTTCTTCAAGAAATTGAGAACGAGAATGCAATTCCAAGGGAAGGGGAACGTGTAGATGTGGGTGGACATGTGAGAGGTACAGCACCACAGACACGTTCTTCAGTGCAAGGTGCAGGACCACAAGTCACTGCACCTACTACTGACACAGCACTGACGCCTCGTCGTAGTGGGAGAGTTATTTTCCAGCCGGAAAGGTACATGTTCGTGGGTGAGTCTTCGGACTTGAGCCCGGAAGACGGACATGAGGACTCTGACCCACTGACTTACTAAGAGGCAGTGCAGGACAAGGATGTTGCCAAATGGCGTGTCGCCATGGATTCTGAAATAGAATCCATAACTGCTATGGATGTATACCAGAAAACTAATTTGCCGGATGGCTTTAGGGCCATAGGGTGCAAATGGGTATACAAGAGAAAGAAAGGGGCGGATGGAAAGATCACAGCTTTCAAGGCCAGGCTGGTGGCAAAGGGTTATAATCAGAAAGAGGGCATTGACTATGACGAAACCTTTTCACCCGTAGCCATGCTTAAATCCATCCGGATACTCCTTGCCATAGCTGCGCATATGGACCTCGAGATCTGGCAGATGGATGTCAAAACCGCTTTTTTAAACGGCTACCTTGAAGAAGGTAAGGACATCTATATGCAGCAACCCGAGGGTTACATAAGCAAGGGCGAAGAACATCTTGTCTGGAAGCTTAGGAAGTCCTTGTATGGACTTAAGCAAGCTTCAAGGTTGTGGAACTTACGTTTCAACGATGTGATCAAATCCTATGGATTTGCACAGTTGGAAAATGAAAGTTGTGTTTACCGACTTTGTGTCAATGGGAGCGTGGTCTTCCTTGCACTATACGTTGATGGCATACTTCTATTTGGAAACAACGAGGGAGTGATGTCCGAAATCAAGGTTTGGTTATCCGAACAGTTCCAAATGAAGGATCTGGGTGAAGCTGGCTACATTCTTGGGATTAAGGTCTTACGAGATCGTAAGAGAAGAAGGTTGAGCTTGTCCCAGGCATCCTATGTGGATACTGTGATAGCCCGGTTCAGCATGCAACTCGCCAAGAAAGGTTTGCTACCTTTTAGACATGGCGTTCGTCTTTCTAGTGGGCAGTGTCCTCTGACACAGCGGGAGAAAGACGAGATGAGTCTTGTACTATATGCTTCGGCTGTGGGTAGTCTCATGTATGCGATGCTGTGTACCAGGCCAGATATCTGTTATGTCGTTGGCATGGTAGCGAGATATCAGTCTAACCCTGGACAGGTGCACTGGACTGCTGTAAATCATATCCTCAAGTATTTGAAAACAACTAGGAATTTCTGCCTAGTTTATCAAAGTGAGAATTTGTGCCCTGTGGGTTATACAAACTCGGATTTCCAAGGGGACCAGGATGAGAAGAAATCGACCTCAGGATATGTGTTTACCCTGGGAGGTGGAGCTGTATCTTGGAGGAGCTCAAAGCAGAAATGCATTGCTGACTCCACCATGGAGGCGGAATATGTTGCCACCTCCGATGCCTCGAAAGAGGGGGTGTGGCTCCGGAACTCCCTTTTAGAGTTGGGCGTGATTCCGAGTTTGCCGAGGAGCATCACAATCTATTGTGATAACTCTGGTGCAGTGGCTAACTCAAAGGAACCGCGGTCTCACAGGGCAAGCAAACACATAGAGAGAAAGTACCATATCATACGAGAAATCGTATCGAGGGGCGATGTGCTGATTAAGAAGATTGACACTGCTGACAATCTTGTTGATCCGTTTACAAAGAGCTTGTCGCATAAAGTTTACGAAAGACATATTCGTGAGCTGGCTCTGAGGTGGATGCCGACCACTGATAGTGGTTAAAGTGACAACAGACTAGATAGACAGACTGTATACTCTGTAATAGCTTAGTTATGCTTTGAGTATAAGTGGGAGATTGATGGGTTTTGTATACTGAAAGCATTTATTATAATGAGTATACAACGGTTTATTTCTCCTATCTGTTAACAATCGTACATGTATGAACAATGGTATCCTCTTGTCTCACCGATAGGGACAATCATACGGCGTGTTGTAGATCGCAGAAGACAGTATGATCACTTGACCTAGTGAGACATAAACCTGATCACAACCGAGACAGCGTATGAGGATACGTCTGTCCGGATGGCTGCGGCATTGTCGGAATAAGTAGTATGTCTTGGTTACTTGACATGCTGGTACGCAGAGGTGGCGTATTGATGGACCGCAGTGAGATGTATTCGTCTGTCTGACATCAGCGAATACAAGATCTCGTTATATTGATTGAGTCCAAACCCTAACAAAGGTTCAGGGGTTTGCACGGGTTGACTGTTGCTTTGACTTGCCATGGTGGAGAGCCTAAGTAATGTGCTCGTATATCCGCATCTTGGGTAACAGCAGTTTGTGTAGTACCGCCTGAGACTGGGTTTAGGTAACCATATCCGAGTAATAGGATGGGGACATTCCCTGAGGAGCTCAATAACATTCATCGTGCCAAAGTCCTGCAGGCTGATTAATTTCAGGCACGAGTGATAAGGTTTGAGTGGTACTACTCAGGAATTATAAGATATTAATTGTAGTTAGAGCTTGTCAGAGGATTCGATTAATTAATGGATGTCTGGTAACCTTAAATATGGGGATTCTCAATTAATGCAGCTCGTTCTCATAACGTGGTAATAAAGGGGTAGGTCAGTATTAATTCTGTGGTGAAAAAGAATTAATATTAATTAATTAATTGTGTCCTGGGTTGTGGACATGGGAATTAATTAATTTATAGGCCCACTTTATTATTTGCATTAGGTCCCAGGACTGGCCCAAATTAAATATGCTGAATTGAGCCCAAAAAGGCCCATTAGGGTTTACAACCCTAGGTCTATAAATAGACAGCTCTCTCTCATAAGTTGTAACACAGTTGAAACACACTAAACCTAAAAAGAGAGAGAGGCGCCGTTTTTGGAGAAGAAAGGAGGAGAATTTCGATTCTGGTCCTGCTCAGAATACAGATCTACGGAGTCCTCACCAGTAGTAGATCTGAACAGCATTGGGACACATACCTGAAGATCTGATCGGGAGAACAAGATTTTCTTCTCTTCTTCTTTCTTATTTTCGAATTTATCTAGAAATTAGATTGCTAATTTCTACTTTCGCAGATAAAATCGAATTGCGTGGTTGAATTGAAGTTTGGAATTCAAACGCAAAAGATCGGTACAGACTCGACGGAATAATGGTAATCCCTCAATCCACAATACTGGTTATTAAATTCATAGGAGCATGCTAGGGTTTTGTGAATTTGAATTGTGTGCAATATCCATAAATCGATCCGGTTCAGTTTGGTTTTGGTGATTCGGTTCACGGAAAAACCCTACAATTGGTATCAGAGCCAGGTTTCTGATTTATGGCTCTGTTGTTCATAATTGAATTCAATATGCATGTATGGATTTATTGTTTATTGTGAATGGTTTTTGTTCCTCGTGGCAACCCGTTAATTTAGCCCGCGGTGGTTTATCCGTGTAGGGCTGAATTGTTTTGTAAAATCATGAGAAAATCCGTGATTAGTGTAGATTTGAAAAAAATTGTAATAGAATAGTTTTTCTGTAATTTTTCAAATTTAATTTGGACGGGTCGAGGACGAAGAACGAACACGGAGCCGACGCAGGGCCGACGGAGCACGACGGCGGAACGCAGGGGCAGGGCGCGCGCGCTGCACGCGCGAGCAGCGGCAGGGGGTGCGTGGCACGGCGGGCGGGGGCGCACGAGCGGGGCGTGGCCCTGGCACGGCAGCGGCAGCGCGGGGCGCGTACCGGGCGCGGCAGTTGGGCCGGCGGCAACGGGCGGCTGGTCGGCGACGGCTGCGGTTGTCGTCGGCTGCTGCTGTCCCGTCGCAGTGGCTCGTGTTTTGGTGGTTTGTACAATCCTGTGTAAACCCTAGGGTTTGCATTAGGGTTAGGGCAAATCATCAGATCACAAAGGCCTAAATCCCAAAAGATTTGGTGGTTGAAGATTTGGAGACCCTTGAAGATTTGAAAAAGATTTGGAATTATCCAAATTAATTCAAAATTCAAATTGTAATAGATAGAATTTAATTTTTCTATTTTTTTGGGGCCACGAGGAATTTTTGTTTGCCTTAATTGTCCTCGTATGATATGTGATTTATTTATGTGCGCAATTAAGCATGTGTAGATAATAGGAAAAGCATGTTTTATCACTTTTATTATTTACAGTTTTTCAAGCATGCTTATGTGATTAATTTCTTTTGTTGGATTATATTTTGGGAGTTTTTGGGCTTGTTTAATTACATGTAAAAAATTGGAAAATATAATGACAAATAAATTATGTGTGCGCATAAAGAAACCTTTTAAAAGAAAAATACTAAGCAGATATTTTAATTAAAATCAATAGACCTCCACAAAGCGGTCCTAGGCTGTAAGTGTATCTCTCGTTCTAGTAAACGTCTACAAGTGTAGCTTGCTAGTTCCTAGAGGTACATGGGTACGGTTGTTGGGATTTCTAGACAAACAATTTAAATCATGTGAATAGTGGGAGGGTTTTGCGTAAACGTCTACGAGTGTAGCTTGCGTAGATCTCTTTCACAAGTATTCTAGAATTGATTTAAATTATAGATAACAAAAGCTTTAAGGGCTGTGCGGTATGGTTACGTGCCATGCTAAACTATCTTTTTTGGCCGGAGTTAAATTTGTGGTTAATTGCTTAGAAGCATCTTAGAATATAATGCAAGAATTGCATCCCTGTTCTTGAGAGATGGCTTGGTCTAAGGTTTTCACTAATTATTAATTTCTAGTGTCAAAAGCATCCTGACATGGTAGTGAAATTAAATGGATTGGGGCTTAAAACCCGCAGTTCTGGTTGAGGGTGACATCGTAAACGTCTACGAGTGTAGCTTGCGGTGGGAACTCTTGGGCAATTAGTGGAAAACATTTGTATTTGATTTATTAAAAGGTTT
>JAPKLW010011956.1:0-10484 GCA_026898455.1 Plectranthus barbatus | reverse complement strand
TTGACCCAAATCATCTTATTGAAATTGTTTCGTAAAGTTAGCAAATCTAAGCATATTCATAATCTACCCCAATCCATCCTATAATTCTCTCTTTGGTAATTTTAAGGCAGTTGTTTGGTATTTTATTTAATTGTTACATTAATCTTTAGAATTTTATGTAGTTTATAATTGATCATTCAAAGTCATTTTATCGCGTCTAGATATTAAGTTCCATAATCAATCCCTTTTACTTAAACAACGGGCGAATTGAGTCTTCGTGTTTGATAATTTTTACTTGATAAAAAAATACTGCATCAAGTTTTGGCGCCGTTGCCGGGGACTCAAGGTGTAGGTCGTTGTTTGATATTAGGGGATTTACGAGCTTGGTAGTCTAGATTTATTCTATAGTTACTTAATTCTAGTTCTTGTTGGTGCAGGTGGTGCATGATTACAAGGGCTAAGGCAAAGAAAATACAAGAACAGGCAGCACGGGTAGTAGTGAAAGAAGACATGGCTGAGGAAGATCAAAGGAATGATAGACAGCTGATCGAGAATCTGCAAAGGTAGCTGGAAGAAGTCCGAGCCCAAGTTAACAATAACGCGGGGGAACGGGAGCGTAGAGAAGAAAGGAGAAATCCTCTTCAAAATCTGTTCCGACCTTCGAGGGGAGAATCTACTGATGGATTCAATTTGCGGACTGATGCTACTCATTTCGAGATCACACCCCAGCTTGCTCAGATGGTACAGAAGAATCAATTCGGAGGGAAACCTAATAAAGATCCTAACAGTCATATCACATAGTTCCTGGAGGTGGCAGACATGATAAAGATCAATCAAGTCCCCCAGGAGCAAATCAGGATGTACCTATTTTCCTTCTCCTTGAAGGACGAAGCTAAGTCTTGGTTGATAGGATTGAAAAAGAATGAGATAAGAACATGGGCAGATCTTAAGGAGAAGTTTTTGCTGAAGTATTTCCCACCAGGGCTGACATTGAAAAGGAAGGCAGGAATTCAGGCATTCAGCCAGCAATACGATGAGCCGTTGTACGAGGCATGGGACAGGTTTCGAGAGATGCTGAGGAAATGTCCAAAACATGGGATGTCTGATGCAGAAATCATTTGCCTCTTTTATGCTGGAGTAGATAATGACACACAACTCCGACTGGATAATATTGGTGGAGGAGACTTCCTTGATCTAGAGGAAGATGAGGCCATGAGGGCGATTGAAAAGCTGGCCGAAAACAGTTACAAGTGGCCGAAAGAAAGAAGGGATTATAGGATTGTGAAGAGTGTCGCTGCTACAAGAGATCACGAAGAGATGAAGGAAAAAATGGCTTCTTTGGAAACAAAGATGGATCTTCTTCTTCTGGATAGAGCTCAACAGCAACAACAGCAAATGGGGAGTTCCTCAAATGGAGGAACTCAGATTCTAAATCAACGCAGCGAGATGGCTTCTTTGGAAACAAAGATGGATCTTCTTCTTTTGGACAGAACCCAACAGCAACAGCAGCACATGGGGAGTTCCTCAAGGGGAGGAACTCAGATCCCGAATCAATACAGTGAGATGGGACAATTGGAAGCCCAGTCAGTTGATGATGTGAACTACATTGGCAGAGGAAATTATGGGAACTACCGAAGACCATACTATCCGAATGATAACCCTCCATATCATCCCAATAACCGATTCCACCTGAATCTATCTTATGGGAATCCGAATAATGCTATGAATCCACCTCCTGGATTTGAGCAGTGAGGAGAAGGATCGAATCAAGGGAATGGGGGTGATAATCTGAGGAGGCAGTATGGGCAGCATGACAGAAGAGGACAAAGGTCAAGAGAAGAGGAACTTGAGAAGAGATTTGATAAATACGACAGCATGATGATAGAAATGCAGAATCAGATATCTACAATTGCTAAGCATGTGAGCGAGAGTCATAAGCAGGGGCAGTTTCCCAGCGATACTGAAGCCAACCCGAAGAAGAATTGCAGTGCTATAACCACAAAAAGTGGTAGGTCATATGACGAGCCCAGTAACCCCATAGCGGGTAAAGACAAACAAGGGCACCAGGATAAAATTTCAGAAGAGGAGGAGACTGAAACAGAAGTGACTCCCCAGCTAGTCAAAACACAAAAGGGGAGCACATCTGAGGAAATTTCCAATGGAAGCAACATACCCTTTCCTCAAAGACTTGCGAAGAATAAGTTGAGCAAGAAATTTGCAAGGTTCCTAGACCATTTGAAAAAGGTGCAGATTAACTTGCCACTGCTGGAGGTTTTGCAAGATATTCCTGGTTATGCCAAGTTCCTGAAGGAATCGGTGACACAAAGAAGGAGATTTGGAGAGTTCGAGACAGTAAACTTGTTCGAAGAGTGCAGTGCAGTGATCCAGAAAAAGATGCATATCAAGAGGCAAGATCCGGGGAGTTTCACCATCTCCTGTGTCATTGGTGGGTTGGAGTTTGGCCATGCACTGTGTGATTCGGGTGCGAGCATTAATCTGATGCCGCTATCTATCTTCAATAGACTGCAAATTGGGGAGATCAAACCTACCACCATTACTCTCCAAATGGCAGATCGCTCTCTATCACAGCCGAAAGGAATTGTAGAAGATGTTCTGGTCCGAGTCAAGGACATTATATTCCCAGCGGACTTTGTAGTTCTGGATATGGAGGAAGACAAGAATGTGTCGTTAATTCTAGGGAGACCATTCCTGCGCACTGGAGGAGCCTTGATTGATGTGAGGGAAGGAGAGCTGACTCTCCGTTTCAACGACCAGAAGATTACATTATCCATCTCAGATGCAATGAAGAAGCAAGAGGACAGGTATGACGAGTGCAACAATATTGAGGTAATATCTTTCCCTTTGTCTTTTGGTCATGAGAAGAAAGATGCTCTGGAGGAGGTTATTCATGACTCTCTGCACTCTAACCTTGATTTTGATGAGCTTTATGAGATTTGTGATGAGTTGCTAGAGATGGTGAAAGTGTTGGAAGATGCACCAGAGGTCAAACCAAAGCAGGATGTGAAGTTTCTGGAATTGAGGACTAAGGAGGAGGAGCTAGAGGCGAGATTGAAGAAGGAACAGAGCAAGAACGAAGCCCCAGTGGTGGAGTTGAAGGAATTGCCAGATAGCCTCCGATACATCTTCCTTGGGGAGAAGGACACGTATCCAGTCATTATTAACTCTGCATTGTCTGACTTGGAGATTGAAAAACTGAAGAGGGTCCTGAGGATGCACAGGTCAGTTATAGGGTGGCAGATTTCCGACATAAGGGGGATTAGCCCGTCTATTGTGATGCATAAAATTATTCTGGAAGAATGGAGCAAGCCAAAAAGACAACCTCAAAGGAGACTGAATTCGAAGATGCGAGAGGTGGTGAAAAAGGAGGTGATGAAGTTGCTGGACAATAATATCATCTATGCTCCGAGTGATAGTGAGTGGGTCAGCCCGACTCACATGGTTCCGAAGAAAGGGGGATTTGAGAAGGTTATCAAGCCTGGAGGAGAAGAAGTGTTTGAGAGACCAACTACCGGATGGCATTTCTGCATTGATTACAGGGCTTTAAATAATGCTACTCTTAAAGATCATTTTTCGTTACCCTTTATTGATCAAATGCTTGATCGTCTTGCAGGAAAGTCTCATTATTGCTTCTTGGATGGATACTCTGGATACAATCAGATTGTGGTGGCACCTGAAGACCAGCACAAGACAGCCTTCACTTGTCCCTACGGGATTTTCGCCTATCGGAGGATGCCTTTTGGGCTGTGCAATGCACCGGCGACTTTTCAAAGGTGTATGATGTCCATCTTTCATGGTCTTATTGAAAATATTATGGAAGTCTTTATGGACGATTTTTCTGTGTTTGGTTTGTCTTTTGATGATTGCTTAGAGAATTTAAAAACTGTGTTGCAGAGATGTGAGGAGACTAACCTTGTATTAAATTGGGAAAAATGTCATTTCATGGTTAGAGAGGGAATCGTATTACGACATAAGGTATCCAGTAGGGGGATAGAGGTTGATAAGGCTAAAGTAGTAGCAATTGAACAACTCCCCTTGCCTAAGACAGTTAAAGGGGTTAGGAGTTTCTTGGGACATGCTGGGTTCTATAGGATATTTATCCAAGATTTTTCCAAGATAACTAAACCCTTGTGTAGTTTGCTAGAGAAAGATGTCCCCTTTGAATTTAGTGAAGACTGTGTGAAGGCTTTTGAGAGGTTGAAAAACGCATTAGTAACAGCTCCTGTGTTAGTGACTCCGGATTGGGAGGAGGATTTTGTTTTAATGTGTGATGCTAGTGACTCTGCTGTGGGGGTAGCTCTGGGACAGATTAGGGATAAAAATTTTAGAGTTATTGCCTATGCTAGCAAAACGTTAAATCCTGCTTAATTGAATTACACTGTGACTGAGAAAGAATTACTTGTTGTTGTTTATGCTTATGATAAGTTTCGTGCTTATGTAATAGGAGCAAAATTTGTAGTTTACACTGATCATGCAGCAATTAGATACTTGTTTGCTAAAACTGATTCGAAGCCTAGGTTGCTTAGATGGATTTTGCTTTTACAAGAATTTGACATGGAAATTAGGGATAAGAAAGGTTGTGAGAATGTAATTGCAGATCATCTTTCTAGGTTAGAGAATCCAGTTGAGGGTGACAATCAGGATAGGTTGATTAAGGAAGATTTTCCTGATGAGAGGATTATGACTGTAGCTGTTGCTAGTGTTCCATGGTATGCAGATTTCTGTAATTTTTTGGTTGCAGGTGTATTACCTCCTGATTTGGAGCCCTATCAGCGGAAGAAATTTCTAAAGGAGGCCAAGTACTACTACTGGGAAGAACCGTACCTGTTCCGCAGGTGTGCTGACGGTATTATCCGTAGGTGTGCTGACGGTATTATCCATAGGTGTGTTCATCAGAGCGAATGGGGGAAGATCATAGAAGAATGCCACCATTCGGTAAGTGGGGGTCATTTTGGTGCGAACCGAACTGCATTGAAGGTACTATCTTGCAGTTTTTATTGGCCTTCTATTTTTAAAGATTGTATTGCTATGGTTCGAGCTTGTGATAGATGTCAGAAGATGGGGAATATAACCCGAAGGGATGAGATGCCCCAAAAGATCTTTATTGAAGTGGATATATTTGATGTTTGGGGCATTGACTTTATGGGCCCTTTTCCACCATCGTTTGGGTTTAATTATATTCTTCTTGCTGTGGACTATGTGTCTCGATGGGTAGAGGCCATACCCACTGTTACTAATGACTCTCAAGTGGTCCTTAAGTTTTTGTAGGCTTTAGTTGCTCGGTTTGGCATTCCCAGAGCTTTGGTGAGTGATGGAGGCAGTCACTTCTGCAACAAACTCATGGATAAACTTCTGGCAAGATATGGGGTGCGACAAAGAGTAACAACATCCTATCATCCACAAGCTAATGGGCAGGCTGAGCTGGCCAATCGAGAGATCAAGCACGTGCTGGAGAAGACGGCATTGAGTCGGAAGGACTGGAGTAAGCGACTTGATGAGGCTTTATGGGCCTACCGAACAGCCTTTAAGATACCCATCGGCATGTCCCCATACCAATTGGTTTATGGCAAGTCCTGCCACCTTCCGGTTGAAGTTGAGCATAAGGCGTTTTGGGCCATCAAGACATTGAACTTGGATTTTCTGAAAGCTCAGGGGGACCGGGTGCAGAAGTTGAATGAGCTCGATGAGTGGAGACACGAGGCATATGAGAGCACAAAGTTGTGCAAGGAGAGAGCCAAACGATTTCACGACCGACAGATTCAAGTGAAGAAGTTCTACAAAGGTGATATGGTTCTTCTCTTTAATTCTCGTTTGAAATTATTTCCGGGTAAATTCCGTTCTCGTTGAACAGGGCCATACAAGGTGCGAGAAGTGTTCGAGAATGGGACTTTGGAATTGGAGACCAAAGATGGCCACTACTTCAAGGTGAATGGGCACCAGGTTAAGCGATTTCACACTTCCGAGCAACCTCGAACTGTGAATGAAATCTCCCTTGCATGAAGGTAAGTAGGTGAGCCCGTCGAGCTTCCGACGTTAACTGCAGTGCTTCTTGGGAGGCAACCCAAGTTCGAATTACTTGTCTTGTTTCATTTATAGATTAGAATTGCATGTGTTTTAAACATTATTTCGCATTGTATTAAGTTTGGGGGGAACTCTATGTTACTAATGTTGTTGAAAGTTGATTGGAATGATACAGGGATGGAAATACTTTATTTTAGGGAAAATTACGCGAAGGGCCGTGATGAATCCCGAGCAGGACCACCTTGTCCCGTTCGGGATGCAAAAAAGCCAAAATACGCTGCCCGGCCGAGACCAATCCCGAGCGGAACCATCATGTCCTGTTCGGGACGCATAACTTTTGACGTATCCCGAGCGGGAGCTTTGCATCCCGCTCGGGATGGAATCGTGCGAGAAATTCCAGAAATGCCGTAGGCTATCCCGAACGGGATCCTTCCGTCCCGTTCGGGACCGGGTTGGTTGACGCCGCGAACTGGGCCAGTTCAGACCGTCCCGAGCGGGATAGGGCGGTACCGCTCGGGACGGGTCGCGATTCTTTAAATAGGAGCCGCGCGGGATCAGATTTTTTCCCCTCTTTCTCTCTACCGAATGGTACCCTTTTAAACGGTTAATTTGGGGGATTATTGGTGTTTGGAGTTCTAGCCTAGGGTTTTATGATTTATGCACATTAGGTGTTTGATATAATGCCCCAATGCATGTTTGGTGTTTGAATTCTACATTTATTGCGATTAATGGGCATAGTTCTTGAATGTAAACTTGATTGATCGAGATTTTTATGAAACTTAGGGGTTGTTGATGCTACTTGCAATATGTGGGGTTTGATCTACATCGTTCAACTGTGATTGTACTCATATGAATGGTGGGTTGTTGATCTTGCTATGATGATTTTTCATGGATATGATTTATGGTGGGGGAGTTTTGGTGCTTTGAAGTATGGATATACATGGAATGTGTTGGAGATTGATTTCTGGTCTGACTTTTGCAGAGAACATGGCACCCAGACGCCCATCTAATTTCACCGATGCTGAGTACAAGGCGCTCAAAGCCCTAAGCAAGTGTGTAGTGCATGGTTCCAAATACCCCTGCCCAACGACTCTGACTGCATTGGGCATCAAGGAGGATGTCGAAACCCTGTTGAAGAATATTGGTTTGGAAGCCTTGCTCGAGAAAAAGTGGCCGGCAATGGAGGAGCAAACTAGGGAATTCTTGGCGTCTGCTTTTGTGCAGAGGAGCCCTGGAAACTGGCCGAGCCACCTGACTTTCAAAATGAGGGGCAACCGCTACACTTTAGAGCGCAAGGAGTTGGATGTTATTTATGGTTGTGACGAGGAGGCGATATATATCCTCGAGGACTTCAGCCCCAAGGACTGCTGGCAAATGATTTCCGGTGAGACTGTTCTGGGCACTCTGAGGATGAAGCTGGCTAAGGCCTCTCTCATTAGGAGCCCGATTCTGCGCTACATCCACAAGACTGTGGCTAACTCGGTCTCTGGACGCCATGAGACCAACAATGTCATCATGTCGGAGCTTTTTATGCTCCATTTCCTACGTGCTGGAGCCCCCTTCTCCATGGATGCTGTGGCCATGGACAACTGGAGCCGACCTCCCACCCGCACCAACATTTATTGTGGAGGCCTGATCACTCCTATCCTCGACCATTTCCAAATCCCTCGGGAAGGCACGGAGGTGCCACCGTCTGTGGTGGACCTCCCGGTGCTTACATTGGCAAAGTACATATCCGTCCTCTGGGAGAATGCCTTTTTGTATAAGGTGGTGGGCGACGCCTGGTTGATGTTGCCTAATACTGCTGCCACCACCATTATTGCTCCCGATTCTGAGGCGAACCTTTTGCTGGACTCGCCCGAGCACAGATCCATATGGTACAGAAAAGGCCTGGATGGGACGTATGGGAGTTATGAACACACTATCCCTGTCCAGGAGGACAATGAGGAGGAGTCCAATGATGAGGAGGAGCCACAGCGCGAGCAGGGCGCCGGGACGTCTTCAGCTGGAGCCCATCGCCCTTGGCAGACTGAGATGATGGAGATGATGCAGAGCATGTCATCTTCTATGGCCGGACTGGACATGAGGATGGCCGGCTTGGCGACTGAGGTGACCGGACTGAGAGCTGATATGGGTACCCAGAGGAATTGGATGGAGCAAAGATTTGATGGAGTGAACACCAGATTATCCGGCATCGAGACTGAGCTGAACGACTTGATTGCTCAGTTTCCTGCTTACTATCGGAGGTGCAGGAGGAATGAAGATGCTCCGGGTTCTACCCAGCAGTGATCACCGTCTTTCCGCCTTTTCAAACTTAGTCGTCTTCGGACTAAGTTTAGGGGGGTTGGACGGACGCCGGTTCTCCCTTTATCCCTATCTTTTTACTTGCTATGTTGGAATTGATTTACCTGTTTTCTTATTGTACTGAATTTTTAGTTAGTTAACTTAGGATTCATTTGATGTAGTTATCTTGAAGTATTTCGATTTGGTTGTAAAATGATTAATCTGTGACTGATGGAGGTTGTGTTATTTGGAAATTGTTGGTTTTTGCTGTTTGCTTTGGTGATGATTCAGGTGGATAGAGCGTTAACAAGCGGAACCATGCCGAAATTTTTTGTTTTCTACCTGGTAAACTGTCGAAAGTAGGGTACACTCACTCTTATCTAACTCTCACACTTGGCATGAATTGAATGATTGATTTTGAATTTGAGTACTTGCAAGTGAGGTGTGCTTGATTGTGATAACTTAGGCTTGAAATTGAATTCATGACGAGGCATGAACATGATTTGAATCGTTTGAGCTCATGATAGGGCGGAATAACTTGAAATTGATGCATGCTTTTGATTGAACAAATTTGGCATTTGACGGCATGTTATATTAATGCTTAGAACTCAACAACATTTAACCTGTGAGATTAGAGCCTAATGAGTAAACTTTACCTCATTATTGATTTGTTGTGAGAGGCAAGGCACAAGTGGAATGAGTAGAGTCAGTCGATGCCACTTAGTTTAACAGGTTACATTGAACTAGAAAATGATCTTAGGCCATTCCTTCTTAGTACCTACCTTTGATATTGTTGGAGAATAAGGTGGAAACAAAATTGCCCTAACAATTGTTTTGGAACCACTTTGAGCCTTGAATTCTTTCATTTGTGCTTAGGAACAAGTTGTGGGTTGGGATGAGTTGAGATAAGAAGAAGTGAGTGTTTGGATTGAATCTTGTGTTTGAGTTGAATTAATGATTGAAAGAAATTGTGTGGGGAAGAAAAAGAAAAGAAAGAAAAATGATTGAAAGAAAGTTTTGAATGCATATTCAGTGAAAAAAAATTGTGGAATAGAAGTATGTACGTATGTGTTGAAGGGTTGATTGGTTGAATGATGAGAAGAGGGTCAGGATGAATGAGTCACTTTTGCCTAAAAACACCCTACCTGTTAGTAAGCCACGTTACAACCCGATAAAAGTCCTAATTGATTCTAGAACGATGTTTCAATGTGAACAAATGTGGCAGAGATGAACGATATGAATGAAACTTGTGTTCTTGTGCTTGAGTGAAAGAAAGAAAAAAAAATTATCCTTATACAGCGGAGTGTGAGTGTTACACCTTATATGATCACATGCCGGTAAGGATGAGTTCTTTGCATTAATCTAAACATGATAGATAATGAAAACTTTGTGAAGATAGAAATATGCATTGATAGATAGTGGTGAGCCGTGAAGCATTGCACCAAGCGAATGAAAATCTAGTTTTTGTTTTTGATTGAGGACAATCAAAGGTTTAAGTTTGGGGGGTTTGATATGTGCGTAATTTGTACTATTTTTGGAGTTTGAATTGAATGAATTGATGAAGATTAAGTGCACAAATCACACACATATCTTTTCTTTTCATTGATTTTCCTTCACTTGGTGTTCGAGAGTTGTTTTGAGTATGCAGGACACGAAAAGTGTTAGAAACTCGAGTTTTGGAGCTAAATTGAGGCCAAGGGTGAAGCAAATCCCGTTCGAGACACATATGTTCCGTTCGGGACAAAAAAAAAGGGAAATTGGCAAAAACACGTAGCCCGTCCCGTTCGGGACCCAAGCTCGGAATGCACCGTCGCGTTCGGAATTCGGAAATTTAGCGTGAATTCGAGGGAAGAATTTTGGGGAAGGCCGTAGCCTATTCTGTTCGGGACCCACTCGTCCCGTTCGGGACCTGTCGGGATACTTGGGCGAGATTTTTGTTCCATTCCGCTCGGGATGGAAAATTGCAAAGGAGGATCCTGTTCGGGATTGAAAGGCTGGGGCTACGAATTTCTCAACTATAAAAGGCCAAGGGATGTTACAAATTAGGGGTTCGACTTTTGAAAACCCTAGAGAGAAAAAGGCACGAAAAAGGAGCAAATTTCACGTCTCAAGGCTGGGAATCGAAGGTGGAAGGAAGTCTTGGAAGCTAGAATTGAAGACTCATCTTAAAAACACTAAGCTTT
>JAPKLW010011955.1:0-10484 GCA_026898455.1 Plectranthus barbatus | reverse complement strand
ATTATTTCATTTTTAAGAATTAAATTATTTGCAACAAAGAAATACATCATTTGCAATAAAGAAATACATCATTTCATTAAACTCATATCACAATAAAAATGGTTAAACATCATTTACAATAAAAAAAATACATCATTTCATTAAATTCGTCTCACAATAAAAATAATAAGACCGTCTCATCTGAGACTTTGCCATAATATTAATGTTGGATAATATTGTTATTGATATGCACATATTTTTTTAAGGAGTTTTATCGATTCAGGACCCGAAAGATAGTTTAATTGTCAATTCAGGACCCGAAAGATTAATTATCAATTCAGGACTTAAAAGATCACAAAAATTCTCAATCTAGGACCCGAAAGATCATACAATTCTCAATCCAGGACCTCAATATCAGGTCCTGGATTGAGAATTATTTGATCTTTCGGGTCCTGAATTGCCAAATCATCTTTCGGGTCATGAATTGACAATTTAACTATCTTTTGGATCCTGGATCGACAATTCTTCTTTTTTTAATAAACAAAGCGCGGTACGGTACAAATAGGATATTCATTTTGTATTATATTGAAATATCAATTTCCTCATAATTATAATGCAAACACGGTATAAAATATCTCATACTACAAAATCCAATACAGTATATGATACGATGAGAATTTTCGGCAAAAAAATCTTGGTACACTTGACTTCAAATTAGGTCCTAAAATAAATAGGTTGGCCTATTATATTTTATTACATTAAATATTAAGTATCTTGTTATAATTTAAAATAAGAAAATCTATAATATAAGTTGTTTTTATTAGATTATATATTACATAGATGATTAAATGCATATTATATTTATACTTAAACAATTTATCTATGATTTAAACATAAAAGATAAGTATTAGGTTGAGATCTTTGTTAATAAAAGAAAGTCATAACTGAATTTACATAAAAAACTAATTTAAGAGTTTTTATTCCTAGTTGGTATGTCTTAAGAGTGTTCAAACTCTAAAACAGAATTCTTATGTATTTGTTGAGGTTCGATTTATGTTGAGAACGAAACTCTCAGATCGTTAACAAGAAACATATGAAAATAGCTAAAAAAATTGCAAATCGAATAGCAGGCTTAGGATAAAAGAATTGAATCCGTAAAGAACAGAGTAATAGTATAATTGAAAGATAAGGAAATCCATGCCTCATTCGATCTATCAATTCCTCTTTTATAGTTCAAGAGGAACCGTTACAACCCTAACCGAACGTGGGGCTGATCTCATGATTTTGGATGATGGCTAAATGTCGGTGGTTGCGTCACTAGAGTATTTTCCGGGTGTTAGGGTTTGTAGCCTCCGAGGTATACGTTACTTAGCCCTCATCCATCTTGCTCCCTGCAAGTCGTGGTTGCTCATCGCGAAGGAGAGTAGGTTGTGCTCTTGGGGTTGGCTATTAGGTCGTTGTTAGAAACTACGCTTTAGTATCCTCCTTATTTTAAGTTTTGACATGTCAAAACTCACTTTAGTAAGTTTTTCAGTCTTTAGAGTTCTGAATTGTGATCATTGTATGAGATCAATCGAGTTGTGATAGACTTAGTGGCTGAAGACTGAGTATAAGAAATGCTTGAGGACTGAAGAAGTGTACGTACATGAAACTTGGTTTTCACCAAGTATGACCAATGCATATACTGAGTGTGGGTACTCAGTATAGTGTTTACCATACTGACTATGAGAAGTCAGTATGAGGGTTACCATACTAACTTATGGGAAGTGAGTATGAGGGTTCGTCATACTGACTATGTAAGTATATGAGGCCTGCCTATACTGACAATGGGAAGTCAGTATGAAAGTCTCTACCTTGTAAGCACGAGATACACGAAGACAATCAAACTTAGTCAGACTTCGGCATATCTTTGCTTAAGTAAAAGTCAGTACGAGGATATCCAAACTTGGATTCCTCGGACTAAAAATTAGTCTGACACAAGTTAGTGAAAAGTACACTGACACAGCATAGCAACGCATAGCAGAGCAGACCTATAGTATGGGCTATGATTGGACGACATTCTCTATATGTCTAATGACAAGATTAATGTGTCTAACAGACATAAATTCAAAATGCTCAAGGACCCCTCTATAAATAGGTCTGCACTTCAACCTTAAAAGGTTACGAACTATGCACAACAAAGAGCATATATCGATCTTCAACTAAGCTGACACTCTGCTCAAATTTCTACTCAAGCTCTTTGAATTTTCGTGTTTTTATACACGAGACTTGAGTTCCTGACTCAAGTTGTTTCTTCATGCTACTCTCTCTTAGCACGAGGATGAAGCTTTACAGCTTAAGCTAATCCTTTGGTGAATATATATTAGAAAGATATATTCACAGCAGTCAGTCTCCTACTCTGGGATTATGATTCTCACGGGCTTTTGCCAACCACCTGAGTTCTCGGAAGAGCAACAAACATCCAACTCCCGGGAAGAAGGCCGTGGGGTTTCGTCCTCACTTCAACCTGAAGACTAAGCTTACAAGGAGTTCCTAGGCGAGTGACCACAGCAGACCGAAAGACGGAGCGCCGATGGGTTGTGCATAGACTGTAAGGAGGCTCGTATCATTCTTAGTGATTTTCCAGACCAAGTGTCTGAAGAGTAGACGTAGAATCCGAACCACTATAAAATATCTTGTATTCTTTCCTGCTTTCATTTAAGTTTTTGCTTTTATTAAGTTTTGCAATTAACTTTTAAACCTTCAATACTTGTCCAAGTATTGAAGTGTATATTATGTTAAATTTACTTAAAAATTCATTGGACCTAAGCTTAACCTTTTTAGAAATCCTAAACAGAGTTTCAGTCGGTTTAGGAGAACAAGTGCAATTCGTATTTATTTTCGCTACACATTACGTACTCTGATTTCGGGGTCAACAGTCGTGTTTTTCCTCTAGCGCACACACTCACTTGGGCCTCGACAATCTTTATTGGGCCTGACCCAGTTTATTCAGCCCAAATTACTTGGGTTCAACATTATTTATCCAATGTGACAGATTCCTTGCATGTTTAAGAGTTAAAAAGATAGTTGGTAAAAATCGCCTTCATTGTGACCAAAAGTAATGATTTAGAGACTAAATAAATGCACTTTTGTTAAAAAAAAATAAATAAATAGAAAAATAAAATTAACCAGTATATTTTAGGAATTTAATTTAATTTATTTAGATGGGCTCGTGGTGGATAAACATAGGCCCATCTTTCCAGTTTATTTTTATTTATCAGGGCCCATTAGCCTTGCTTGTATCCTCCCATTATATTGGGCTCACATCCCACTAGAGAAAAAAAACACTTAAATAGGAGAGTAATGAGATGGATTTCAAAACTTGTATTAAAAACTTGGAGAATTGTCGATTTAAGACTCGAAAGATTGTTTAATTATCACTTCAGGATTCAAAAGATAATTTGTTCATTTAGGACTCGAAAGATCATACATTAACAATTCTCAATTTTGGACCTGACATTTAGGTCCTGAATTGAGAATTGTTTGATCTTTCGGGTCCTGGATTGAGAATTTTTGTAATCTTTCGGGTCCTGAATTGAGAATTAATCTTTCGAGTACTGAATCGATATTTAAACTATCTTTCAGGTCCTGGATTGATAAAACTCCTAAAAACTTATATACATTTCCTTAAAACTTTTTTTTACATAAAGGACGATAAAATGATTTTTTTTTTTCGCAAATCTTGTATTTATGGGACGGATATAATCGATTGATTGATTTGATTCACAGTAAATCGATCAATTTATATTAGTAATTGATCGATTATATATATATAAAATAACTGATATTTGTATTTTTTGGAACAAAACTCAATCGAACGGAATTTTATTTTGCACAAAGAATTTTGTCGGGAACACATATTCCGATTATAGTGCATAACACATTATAATTGAGATATAAAATAATATATTTAAGTTTAGCAAATAATATATTTTATAAATATATAAAATATATTAATTATTTACTATACTTAAATACATAATTTCATTTTCCACGAAACGGACCATTTCAATGGTAATTTTTGTGCACAAACAAAATTCCATTTAAAATACGAATATGTCCTACCGTCTCACGCAAAAACACTATTTTACGAAAGTTTTTGCCATTTCAAAGAAAAGATTAATTACATGTGGGCATGAGATCCTCTGTCCCACTTTTTGTGTTCCATTATCTGTTCCACTGTTAAAATTATTAATTTTAATTTAATATTTTTTTATAATCTTAATTTATTATATTTTGGATTAATTTTATAAGTTCAACCATAGGGTTCATCCCACCCAATTAGGGTATATAATATTTTTTAGTAATTATTTTTCAATTTTTAATTAAAACTTGATTATTAAAATTGATTAGTTTATAACTATAATTTGTGTTCTTATAAAAATTTTGATTTTGATTTTTATTAAATCAATTAGACTATATTGTATTATACTTAATTTTTGTTTTCGTAAAAACATAATTTAAAATTAATAATCGAGACAATGAAACATCAAGTGGAACACCAATGTGGGACAGAGGATTTGATCCGTTAGACTAGAAATATCAACGACCACTCTACCCCAACCCAACCGCCACGTCACAATTTCTGTATTAAAAAAATTAAAAAATCATTCTAACTCATTTTAAATTGGTCGACCACAAACCTTGTGCAACCTAAAAGGTCTGCGAGCCCATACTACTTTTTCTTTATACTTTATTGATTAACTAATAGAATGATGTCATTTGTATTCATTTTATTGATCAATTAATTTTGTATAACAATAATATTAAAATTTATTTATCTTTTAAATTATAAAGTAAAAATAAATAAAAAATATATCTGAATTCATATTTTATATTCTCTACAAATAGTCATAGAGACTAATTTTGATATATAAAATTTTTAAATTGAATATGATGATCTAAAAATATTTTATGTAATGTAATTTTATTTTCTAATAGTTATATTAATTTTATTTTACTAATATTTTATACTTAATTACAAGTTGTATTTTTAATTTTTATTTTAAAAAATTAAATAAAATCAAATAAAAAATTATATATTATGGTTGGAGTGATAATTGATGACGTGAAAGTGAAAAAAATTAATAAAATATAATAAAGATTCGCTGATTGGATAGTTATATGTGGGACCCAAACACGGCAACATGGTTAACTTGCAGCTAAAGAGGATAAGCCTTTGATTATTTGGTTGGACGCATCTGGCTAGAGAAAAAAAGGCCGTACAGAATTGCACAAATATCTTCTCCACCAATAATCTCTAGCTTCTTCTCTCCCATGTTAAATACTCCTCCTCCTCTTCTTCAACAACTACACTACGTATTACGTTGGCTGATCAGATCAGATTCGACGCAGAAATGGAGTGTGCGAGGCCCAACCGCAGCGACGTCCATTTGAGCGGAGAGGAGGCGGCGAAGGCGGAGGCTGCTGCCCGAGACTACTTCGATGCGGCGGCGCCCAAGCGTCACACCAAGCCTCAGCGCAGCGAATACTCCGCCGATTACGCCGATGCTCTCTCCGCCGACGATCAGGTCATCGCCGAGTACGCTCACTTCCAAGAGCTCGAGAAGGATACCGAGGTTACCTTCGATCTTTTAGATTTGGAATATGATTTCTATGAGCGTGATACGAATTGGAGATTTTCAACGCTTCTCGATCTCGATTTCAATTGAACAATTGACTGATGTAGGAACTTCTGTCTTTTATCTATCTAAGATGAAATTATGAATGTTCATGATTCTTTCTACACCATATCTCTCACTTTTGAGGTTGTTTAACCGGCTTAGCAAGTTGAATTCCATCGTTTCTACCAAAATTCTATGCATTTTAGAATAGGTCTGGAGTTATAATGCAAATATCCAACGATTTTTCGTATCTTCATTGTTAGAAATATTTAGCAATAATTCGAAATATTGATTTGAAATTTTAGAAGTAATATTTTGATCTCGTGTTTCAGAAATTGGTTTACTCTGGAAGCCAAGCTGCTGAGGAGTTCACAGAAACCGAGTACTACAAGGACCTCAACTGCATTGACAAGCAGCATCACACGGTATATAAATTCCTCAACTCTTCAATCGAAAAAAAAAAAAAAAAAAAGAAGCTACGGTTTGTTTCTATTCCGATTGAGAGTTTTGGATACCTATTGCACCTTTTGTATTCGACTAAGTAATGCCAATAGGTTTGAAATCAGCATACTAATCCTAATGAATCCAGTGAAGAAAATCAACCCAATGCAAAATTCAAGTTTTTCTCCTGTTTCTGATGCCAATAGGATAGCTTCCTGCCTAATGTTAGATTTATTGCCCAAAGTAGAAGACTCAACTAGAAGAATCTTATAAAAAATAAGTGAACTGCTGGTTCTTGAGGTAGCAATTTTAAAAGAGAGAGAGAGAGAAAAAAAAAGTAATAAATCTTGACCTTCATTATCTACTCCTACAAATGAAACTAAAAAGGGGATGATTCAAATTCTGAAGTTCATCTTGGATTTCTTGTTATTTTTGTCAGACTGGAACAGGGTTCATAAGCATGGACAACGCGGAAGGGAAAGGTTTTAGCTTAACTCCGGAATCTACAACAGAATGCCATGCCTCAAGCAAGGGAAACCCTGCTACTAATGACTGGATTCCTGCTTCTCCAGGTAAGGTAATACCTCCAACACCACAACTCAACATCCTCAAATTCTCCCATGAGAAACTCGTTAAGAATGCATACATGTTCCTTGATCGCGGAATCATCTTATTTTAGGTGGATTTCGTCTCTGGGAAGCCCAGCAGGAGTGATTGCTAGCCGGTTTGGGTGACCGCGATACGATGGATTGCTGCATCTGGTGTGTATTAGTTTGGATATGTTGAGGGAGTTTCATGGCTTGGATTTGGTTGGTTGGAGCTTGAATCACTCAAGTTGAATGAATAATTTGATGGATTTCGATGTTTTGGAAGAGCATTTTGGGTTTAGATGAGATGGATCTCCTCTACCTTGAACTCATGAATGGTGGTGTCGACTAGTACAATTGTTTTTTTGTTGATGTGTTTTGAGTGTTGTCTCTTTGGTTGGTCACTACTTACTATGGTTTTTGTTATTTCATCCATCTTGCAAATTGCAAATCATTATGGCAGAATCGAAATTTCTGGATTTGTTGCAAAGAAGAAATGCATTTGGCTCGTTTGTCAAAACATGGTGTTATTTCATCCATCTTCCTCTGTCTAGTTTGACCGGCATACTAATCAAGGATTTTGAATGTAAAATTAATGGAGTCTTGTTGAATATAAAAAAATTACTATTTTTTAAAATAAGATTAATAAAATGTTAAAAAAATGGTACAACTGAGAGTATTTACTAATACAAGGTACGCGTCCGAAATTAAAAAATTTATTAAAATTATCCTCGTCAATAAACTCAATCATCCAATAAAATATTTATTTTATTCATTTACTATATAATCTACAACATAATATTATTTCCACTTCCATCAGTGACCTAATCCAATTTAGCTTTTTAATAAATATTATTATATTTCTATTTGAATACCATATAAAAAATTAAAAAAATATTCTAATTTGCAATTATTATGTACGTAATTTATTTGATAAATAATGATAATAATAGAGTACAAATACAAAATAAAAACAAAAGTTTAAATTATGTATACATAGTCTATAAATTGCATGTTATACTTCTATTTATGATTATTTCTTGAATATAGGTGTTTTTAATAATTATTTTAAATATATAAATTATATTTAAAAAATGGCACATGCCACCTGTTTAATGTTACTGAAAAAAGGAAAATACATCGTAGGCTGCAGGGTGCCTCAAGTCACACAACATTTTGAATTATATTTATTTTTTTATCATTTTTTATTTATTTTTTTCTTTCAACTCAATTACTAAGTCACTGTTGTGATTAGCCTAATGCAGATATATTTTTTATGTAAAAATAATATTTCAAGTTGATGGATAGAAGATAACATATTAGTTTTTTATAATATTATTTTTTAAAAATATGAAATTGCATTGAGAAAAAAAGTGCTTAATTAGACTAAAATCATAATTAGCTTTTTTATTTCATGCTGCTCTTTTTTTAAAGGATTTATTTTCAAAAATAAAAAAGCTTCCATTAAAATGCACAAAAACCAAGAGTTGTTAGTGGATAGGTTTATTGGTGAGTGTAAAAAAATTTACAAAATGATACTCCCTCCGTCCCACTCCAATTGGCATACTTACCAATTTGGGCGTCCCAATCAAATTGTCATCTTTCTAAAAATGACAATTTTTTTACACTCAAAAATAAAATATTAATCCCACTAACTTATTCTACACTCACAACTCTTAATTTCCGTGCCGAAAAAAAACATGTCAATTGGCATATGAGAAGGAGGGAGTATTAATAAATGGGACGGACAGTAAAGGAATATGAGACTAATGGACAAAGGAGTATAATCGTTTTGGGGAATTGTGGGGAATATAATTCCTTTACGAATTGTAAAAAATGAAGAAAACAACAATATTTATACACGTCAGCATCTCCAGAACCTTCCCTGGCTCTCGAGTTCTATATATATGGAGCTGCCCGTCTTCTAGAGACATCTACGGACTTCCTGAGAGAGAGAGAGAGAGAGAGAGAGAGAGAGAGGTATTCGCCGATTTACCGATACGCTGTCGCCGGTTAAGGTCAGTTAGAACTCAAATTATGTGTTTTTTCACCACTTTCTCATTTCATTTATGAACTCGTATGATCCGTGAGGAAATTCAGATTTCCGATCTGCATATTTAATCATAATTACGTTCGTCCGTCGTCTGATTTCCGTTTTTCGCAGTTTAACCGGATTTTGGTAAATTTGTTTTCCTTTGGAATCTAAGTGAAATTTGTTATGTTTCATTTGTTTATAACGTTAGGTTTTTCTTTGAAGTTGTCATCTAACAAAATCACGAAGTTCTGCAACCTCTTGAACTTGCCAAAAATGGTTTTAGAATCAATCTAATATCGATTTGATGATGTTTGTGAATGCAGATGTCGTACTCGAGGAGATCAAGGTGTGTGTTAACAACTTAATTTCTCTTCTGAATTTAATTCGTTATTGATTATTTGATTTGAGATTTATGACAATCAATAGGTACTCTAGTTCTCCTTCTCCTTCGCCCTACAACAAGCGCTACAGTAGATCTGTCTCTAGATCTAGGTCACGAAGCAGGTCAAGGTTAGTTTGTTTACATCAATTACCATTGTTCGTATGGATTAATTTCTTACGCTTCTCGTTGAAATAACTAGCCTTGTTGAATTTTATGTGCAGGAGTCGTGATTCAAGTGATGTTGAGAATCCTGGAAATAATCTGTACGTGACTGGGCTTTCAGCACGAGTCACGAAGAGAGACCTTGAGAAGCATTTTTCGTCTGAGGGAAAGGTACATGCTTAATTTTTTGTATTATCGGTGTCTAGTATATGAATCGTATCTGCTTGATGCTGTATTTGACAAACAATTTTCTGGTGTTTAAGGTTGAAGATATTCACCTTGTTGTCGATCCAAGGACGAGGGAATCTCGTGGGTTTGGGTTTGTGACAATGTCGAGCCTGGAAGAGGCTGATCGCTGCATCAAGTACTTGGACCGATCTGTCCTTGAAGGCAGGGTAATAACTGTGGAGAAGGTATAAATTTGGACTATTACACATTCTTGCGTTCTTTTCTTTTCATTTTCTGGTTAGCCCATTTATAGATTATAATAAGCTTTGACGATTATATTGGATTATATATTTGTGTTGAGCTTGAGAATCATTTTGTCTTCTTCCTGAAGCTTCTTTGGCAACAGGGTAGCTGTGTGTAGTAGCTCTTCATCAAACTAACAAATCAAATCACATACATCAGCAGATAGAGGGTTGTATGCCCTGCATTCCTCCTTACTTCCCACTTTACTGTTTTTGCCATATTTCTTTAATTGTTCACTTCTATTGTCATAATCTTACAGGGAGGTGTTGGATGTATTGACAGTTTAACTGATATGTTTATTATTTCTCCAGGCTAGAAGACGGAGGGGACGAACACCTACTCCGGGAAGGTATCTTGGGCTTGGAACTGTTCATGGTAAGATCCATTTTTCCCTTTGAGATTTGCCATTTGTGAATGTCTAAGATATTTTGCAAAGAGAAAACTTCTTAGGAAAGAATTTATGTATTGAAAGAAAAATAGAGAACTTAGGTAACTAACTCCTCTAACAAACTTCATGAAGATTACTACTCCCTTCGTCCTACTTGAAATGTTACACTTAATTGGGCGACCCAATCAAATTGTCGCATTTTAAAAAATGATAACTTTTTCACACTCAACAATAAAATATTAATCCTACTAATTCATTCTACACTCACAATTCTTTATTTCGTGCCAAAAAAATAATGACAATTGTAATGAGACGGAGGGAGTACTACTCATGTGAGCTGTTAGCTAAGATATTTCAATCATGTCTGGCATGAGAC
>JAPKLW010011954.1:0-10484 GCA_026898455.1 Plectranthus barbatus | reverse complement strand
GAGCTGATCCTGACTTCTCTTCCAAAGTCGCTGATGGAGGAAGCCCTCCAGTTTGATAATGCCAAGGGAGTATGGGATTATCTTGATAGTCTTTGTCAAGAAACTGACCAAATGAAACGTAATAAATTGCAGGTGGCAGTTGACAAATACGAGTCCTTCCAAATGCTGACCGGAGAAACCATCAAGGAGATGGAGGCAAGGTTCAATGCCATTGTCAGCGAGCTGAAGTCTCTGGACAGGGTGTATTCAAATGAAGATCTTAATTCCAAGATCCTGTCCAAAATGCCTAAGGAGGATTGGTTTGTGAAAACCACCGCACTGAAGGAGAAAGATTTATCTAAAATGACTCCTAAAGAAGTTTTTGCTCAGTTGCAGGCACACGAATGGGATATCCAGATGGTGAATAAGAATGAGGCCATCAGGAATGTTGGATCCCCCAGCATTAAAGCTCAGGACGAAGCCTTTTTCGTCAAGAGGAATGCCAATTGGAAGCACAAGAAGCCATTCCATGCTGAGAAGCCGGTTGGGCAGCACAGCCAGCCGAAGGAGATCCAGTCCGCATCAGGATCTCATTCCAAAGACAGCGAGAGCTCTATCGCTGACCTTGAGCAACAGATGAAGAGACTGGCAGTTCTCTTGGAGAAAGCCAAGTCCAAGCAGGGAGTATCTCTGAGCTCAACTGACGGAAAATTCGTCAAGAGAGCTCCCCGTGCTTGCTACCAATGCCAATCCCTTGATCACTTAAAGTTTGAATGTCCACAGGTGGACAAAACTGAGAGGGAAAGGCTGAAGAAGCTCTTTGAAGAGCGTGCTTCCAAGGCAGTTGCCAAAGCCATGCTGACCAGGACAGAGGTGCCTGACATACCCGATCATGATGATGGGGAGTTTGAGTCAGATGGAGAGTCAGAAGAAGAAGCTCTCCTGGCATTTATGGCAGCTCTCGGAGAAGAGCCAGCTGAAGAAAATGCTGACAATGAGGAAGAACTGGCACTCGCTGCTGATAATGAGGTACAATCAGTTCCTCAATTGCATATCATGCCAGTACAAATCATAGACGATTCTGAGTCGCATTGCTCCGACTCAGAAGACGTCACTTTAGATGTTCTTCAGCGTGAATTTTTAAAATTTTATGAAATGAAAAATGTTTTGGCTGGTGAAAATGCTTCGCTGAAAGGTCAAATTACTGTTTTGACCAGTGAGATTGAAAAATCGAGGTCCATCAGCGAAGAGCTAGCAAGTTTGAAAAAGGCTCATTTTGAATTGCTCCAAGATTTCCAAATTGCAAAAACTGAACGAGATAACTTTCACAATCTCGTTCTGGAGCAAGAAAACAAAATAAATTTTCTAAATAAAGGCTCGAAAGACTTGGAGGCAGCTCTAAGTCATTGGAGAAAGCCTTCTGATAAGTCCGGGTTGGGATTTACAAAAGATTTGAGCATAAATCAGCCCGAACAAATCAGTACTGGTAAGGGTAAGGGCCAACTGGCAAATGGATCAGCGCCAGCTGGTAATGCCAGTCAGTCCCGTGTGGCTGATCAGCATAGGAACCATAAGTCCAGATACATAGGTGAGTCATCAAGACAAAATCCTCAACTGGCAAGATCCTCTGCTGACAGGACGCTAGCATACCCAAAGACGCAGACTAAGCCGAAATATTCTAAGGCTAGGAAGTCAGCGTCAGCTGCCAGTGGAATCCGACAGCCAGCACCAGCTGTCCAGAGATTCCACGCCCAACCTTACAAGTATGCCAGTTGCCAGCATGCTTACAAGGGGTCCAAATCTCAGCGGCATACTGAGAGAAGGACATTTCCTGATAGCAGGAATACCTATCGGAGGCCTGAGCCCAATCAAAACCTTTTCTCAAGGGCTGGGAAGGCTAATCATTGTGGTCCACAATTTCGGAGACCACAAAGGCATCACAATCAGCCGGAAAAACATTTCCGAGGTTCTCAGCGGAAGAATACTTCCAATGGAGCTACACACACAGCCACACCTTCCAAAAACCAATCCATGCATTATTTTAGAAGGAAGGGAAAGGCCACAGGTGATGTCAGCAAGGGTAACACCAAGCTGAAGATCACACAAGTCTGGATTCCGAAAGGAATGATCCAGAGATCTAACCCTGCAGGACCCGCTGATGATCGGGGACCTAAATGATTCTATTTTTCTTGCAGGAACTAGGTCATGCAAGTCAGCTTCAGAGGTCGAGCGAGTGGATCATTGATAGTGGTTGCTCCGCTCATATGACTGGTGAGGAGTTCCTATTTTCTGAGCTCACCAAGGTCAGAGGACCTCCAGTTATTTTTGGTGATAACTCCAAGGGCAGAGTTATCAGCAAGGGATGCATAGAAAAAGATGATGTCCGAATTGTGAACGTATCCCTTGTTACCAACCTGAAGCACAACCTCCTGAGCATCAGTCAGCTGTGCGACAATGGTTATACCATTGTGTTTGACAAGTCAGGGTGCCAGATCAAGAATGAAGATTCTGGTGAGACCAAGCTGAGAGGTGTCAGGAAAGGAGGCCTTTATGTCGTTGACTGGCAAAGCGGGAAGACTGATACATGCTTTGTGGCCACCAGCTCCATGGAGACTAACTGGCTGTGGCACAAAAGGTTAAGTCATTTGAATTTCAAAACTATTAACTATCTAACCAAGCATGATCTTGTAGATGGTCTTCCCAAGGGCGGGTTCAAGAAAGAAGGAATATGCAAAGCATGCCAGCAAGGCAAACAGACTAAGAAGTCCTTCAAGAACCAGTCGCCAGTCCACCCCAGTACCAGTCAGGTACTTGAGCTGTTACATATGGACCTGTTTGGACCAGTTACACCGCCAACCATTGGAGGAAGACGATATTCGCTGGTGGTAGTCGATGACTACTCGCGCTATACATGGGTAAAGCTTCTCAGATCCAAGGATGAAGTGAAGGTGATTCTTCCAGAATTGATCATCCAAGCTCAGAAACAGAGAGAAGCCGTGGTGAAGCGAATTCGTTCAGACAATGGGACTGAATTCTGCAATGGTCCGCTGATGGATTTTTGCGCGGAGGCCGGGATCAAACATGAGAGATCTACTCCAAGGCAACCGCAGCAGAATGGACTGGCAGAACGTAGGAACAGGACGCTGAAAGAAGCGGTCCGGTCCATGCTGGCTGAGTCCGGCTTGGGACAGAGTTTCTAGGGAGAAGCGTTGGTGACTGCCTGCTACACTCAGAATAGAAGCGGGATCAACGACAGACTCCAGAAAACTCCCTACGAAGTGTACTTTGGTCGTAAGCCTTCTATAGCTCATCTTCGTGCATTCGGTTCACCATGTTATATCCATAATAATGGGAAATCGAAGTTAAATGCTTTCTCGCCTAAGGCTGATGAGGGTGTGTTTGTCGGATATGGACATCCCTCTCACAAGGGCTACAGGGTATTTAATAAGACTACCAAGCTTGTGGAAATAACATGCAATGTTGTTTTTGATGAAGCTACTTTAGTGCGCAGGACCTTACGCCAACTGGCTGAAGATGTTCCTGAGGTCGAGGATGTCAGCGACCAGTTGGGCAGGAATTCTTTCGATGCTCAACCAACTGGTTCGACTAGACCTATGAATGGATCATCCTCACAACCAGTTCCCTCGGTTGCCCATCAGCAAACCGAGAGGGTCGGTGATGCAAATGATCTTGCTGAGACCTTACACTCTATCTTCTTGAGTGGACCTAGCAACAATCTAGGGGGAATTCCTACTGGCCTTTTCGAAGAAGAAGGCAGTGATGGACCAGCTGGAGAGGATGTTCCAGCTGATGCTGACAACGATGGTGAAGGTTCAGACAACCAGTCAGAAGATGATGCTGATGAAGTTGTTCCAACTGGTGAAGGTCCAGCACCAGCTGATGTTGCAGCCCCGACTGGTGGAAATGTGGAAGCACCAGTCGCCAGGACAGATGAACCTATTTCACAGCCGGCACCAGCAGTCGCTGGTCCTCCCAAATGGCTGAGAGATCACCCATCTGATGCTATTCTCGGTGATCCGGAAGGTTCAGTTAAGACTCGACACGGCAGTGCGCTCCTAAGTTGTTTTATTTCTCAAATGGGACCTACTTCCATAGGAGTGGCGCTCGAATCTGCCGATTAGATCAATGCCATGCACGAAGAGCTTGCGGAGTTCGCTCGCAACAACGTTTGGGACTTGGTAGAGAGGCCATCACACCAGTCAGTGATCGGCACCAAGTGGGTTTTCAAGAACAAGCGAGATGAAGATGGCATTGTGGTCCGAAACAAAGCTCGTCTAGTCGCCAAGGGCTATAGACAGTGTGAAGGGATCGATTTCGATGAGACCTTCGCACCAGTTGCCAGGATGGAGGCGATACGGCTGTTTTTGGCTTATGCAGCGTATCACGGCTTCACAGTGTTCCAGATGGACGTGAAGAGCGCCTTCCTGAATGGTGAGCTGAAGGAGGAGGTATATGTCGAGCAACCTCCAGGATTTGAGATAGGCACCAAGGTATACAAGCTGAGAAAGGCCCTGTATGGATTGAAACAGGCGCCCAGGGCTTGGTACGAAACGTTGTCACAATTCCTCACCAGCAATGGTTTTCGGAAAGGGAAGATTGATAGGACTCTCTTTCTTCTCAAGGATGGAGGTGACATGCTGATGGTGCAGATCTATGTCGATGACATCATATTCGGCTCAAGGAACATATCTCTTTGTGAGAAGTTTTCTCAACTGATGCAGACATCATTTCAGATGAGCATGATGGGCAAGCTGACTTACTTTCTAGGACTGCAAGTCCAGCAGTCAGCGGATGGCATTTTCATTAGTCAGCGGAAGTATGCCAAAGATCTTATTCAGAAGTATTGCCCCGAGAAAACTAAGTCCCTAAGAATTCCTATGAGCACCAGCTGTCAGATATTTCTCGATGAGCAAGGAGAATCAGTTGATCCAACTGTTTACAGAGGAATCATTGGATCACTTCTTTACCTAACAGCCAGCAGACCCGACATTTCTTATTCAGTCGGAGTGTGTGCCAGATTTCAAGCAAATCCGAAGAAGTCACACATGGAAGCTGCCAAGAGGATAGTGAAATATCTGAAGGGGACTGAATCTCTTGGAATATGGTATCCCAGAAATGATGAGCTGACACTCATTGGATATTCTGATTCTGATTTCGCTGGATGCCGTATTGATCGCAAAAGCACCAGTGGTACGTGTCAATTTCTAGGACACAAGCTGATCAGTTTGTTCAGCAAGAAGCAGCACTCAGTTGCTACTTCTACCACTGAGGCTGAGTATGTTGCCGCTGCCAGTTGCTGTGCTCAAATAATTTGGATCAAGCAACAACTGGAGGATTATGAAGTGGACACTGGCTGTGTTCCAATCTATTGCGACAACAACAGTGCTATGTGCATCACGAAGAATCCGGTTCATCACTCCAGAACCAAGCACATAGACATTCGACATCACTTCATTCGTGATCATGTCGAAAAGAAGGATGTCAGCGTGGACTATATCAGAACTGAAGATCAACTGGCTGACATCTTCACCAAGCCACTACCAGAAGCAAGATTTAAGGAGTTGTGCATCAAACTCGGTCTCATGGAGATTGATGCGAGCCTTAATGATGAGGAAGAATGAGTCCAAGCTCTCATTCTGTTCTTGATCCTCTGGTGGATGCTGATTACGACTGAGTCCAAGCTCTTAGTCGTCCACATTCCTCGAATGGTGTTTCCCAACATGTGGTGTCTTCCAACCACAGGTGGTATCTACTGGCGGAACTTATCCCTCATTATCAAAGGAAATGAGTCCCAGCTCTCATTTCATCTTGCCAGCATTTATCATCAGTTGAAGCGAAATTGGGTCCCAGCTCCCAGTTTCAAGTGATGATGTAGGAGTGGATTTCTTGAAGGGAAGATTATGCGGAATAAAATTGAGTCCAAGCGCTCAATTTTCCATCTTTCCAGTTGACAGCTGATAACTGATGGAAGTTTGCCAGCAGGAAGTACTATCAGCAAGTGGTATCAGTTGCTAACTGATGAAGAAGCCAACCAGTTAGGGGGAAGTATTCAACTGGCATATGCTACTGATGACCAGTCATGCCAGCTGTCTCAGAAAAGGCGGGATTGTTCAAATCCATGTAGCGTGTACTGGTCTCAGAATTTAATGCGGCATTTAATGCCACATTTAATGTGCACAGTGGCTGCGCAGTCCGACTTTTGGTTGCCACCAATTGCTGCGAGCCACGTCAGCTCCACGTCGTGACGCACATTAGCACGACCGCGCTCGTCGCACAGGGAATCGGGCCTGCTAATGACCGTCGATCCCCGCTTGCTGAGCGTCAATCCTGGTCGTCTGATCTTGCATGGACTTGGGTATAAATACCCGATGCCTTTCGTCGGATTAACCTTTTACGATCCTTCAAATTTCAGAACCCTAAATCTGTTCGTATTTCTTCATCTTACTTGATATTTTCTGAAGTTATGGCATCATCATCCCAACCCCCAGCTGATAATCCTCCCTCTACATCATCTTCCTCGTCTGGTTCACCAGACCTACCCCTCGCTGAAGCCCATATGCCAACGTAAACTGGCATAGTAAAAATCGAAGATATAGATTACACCCTTCCGTTCGCTCGACTAGTTCAGTTGAACAAGCTGGCGACCAGGGCTCAACTCTCGAACGCGCAACTCAGGGCGGCGCAAGTTCAGAAAGAGAAAATTCTGAACGAGAAGCTGGCGCGCAAGAATTATGGAGCGGAGCTGATGGAGATGATTGACCGAGAAGAGCTCCGACAATACCTGACGGCGACACCCCAGACCTTCCATCCACACATGGTAGCCGAGTTTTACGCTCGGGCCGTGATTGCTGACGACAGGAAGTCGTTCACTACATCGGTGTTCGGCCACCTGATCACCGTCATCGCCGAATACCTCGCCAATCTCTTCGGCTTGAGGAATGAAGGAGAGGAAGTAGCCACGTATCATCAGGATGATACGGTGGAGTTCCGAAGGAGATGGGCGCAATGGAAGAGGGCAGAAGTCACCGTCTTCCGGACTGGTATGAGGAAGTCCGAAATGGAGGACTACTGGCAGATGGTATGCGACATCGTCGTTCGCATGCTCCAATGTGAGGTCGGTTCGTATGCTGAGTTGAGCCTGCGCAAGTTTTCAGTGATGTGCGTGCTGGTCGATGGGATTGAGGGCAACTAGGCCGAGTTCTTCTTCGGCCGGTTGCTGGAGAATGTAGCCAGGAACGCAAATGTTCCGATTGACGGCAGTTTTGCTCACGCCGTATCTTTCGGGCTGAGGATCAGCCATTTATTGGAGATGGAGCTCGGTGATGCTGTTGACCAGGGGGAACAGCTGGTGGGCTCCGATTACATTCCAGCCACCAAGGAGAAGGTGAAGCTGCCCCGCCCTGACTACCATAAGCCGCGGAGGCTGAAGGGAAAGTCAGCAGTGGACCCAGCTGAGGTCGTTTCTGAGGAGGACTCAGAAGACCTAGGAGAGCAAGTGCCAGCTGTGGCTCTCCCGCTGACAGCTGAGGCAAGGGCTCAGTTGAAGAGAAAGATGGAGATGGAGTCTCTTTTCGAGACCATGGAGGGCGCGGTGGCTGAGGCAACTGGTATCCACCCACGGGATGTACAAATTGCGCTAGTCACCAAGAAGACCTCCCGCAAGAAGGCGAAGACCTCTCAGCACCAGCAGCCCCCGCAAGCCGTGGCATACAACCCTGAGTCTGGGAAGATCTCCATCCCAGTCAAGAAGTCCATTCTGGGACTGACTGAGGAAGAGACGCTGGAGAGGATGACCCGGAAGAGGAAGAGGGTCCAAACCAGAGCTCAGCGGGTGGTTGAGCAGGCGAAGAAGGAGAGAAGTGCCTCCATAGTCAGGAGGAAGCAAGCCAAGGCAAGGCTGAAGGCCTTGGCAGCCCAGCGAAAATTAGAGGTTGAGCTGGCAGCCCGCGATGAAGCCTATGCAAAGGTGCAGGCTGAGCATGAGGCCAGGCGCCAGGCAGAGCTGGCTGAACAACTGAGGCTGGCGACCAGGGGCAAAGGGAAAGCCCATGTAATTCCAAGTGCCAGCCGATCAGCACCAGCACCAGCACCACCAGGCGAGCTCCTACCTGAAGAAACATTTGAACGCCTGCTGGTGATGGGCGCTGACAAGGATGTACTATCCCTTGTGGATGAGTACCAGCCGGAGGAGGAAGCTGCTGATGTCCCTCCACCCGCGCAAGGGGGTGGTGGAGGTGATGAAGATGTCCCACTGGCCGCGCAAGGGGGTGCCAGTGGAGGAGAAGAAGAGCGGGCGACCACCCCGGTAAAACTGGCGAGCTTCTCGGATGTCAGCTCTGAATCCGAGGAGGCAGAGGAGAATGCAGAGGAGAGGGCTGAGGAGCCAGAGCAGGAGCCAGCTGAGGAGGTGGTATCTCACTCCACGGTGCAGAGGATGAGGCCAAGGGACTTGTTCCCAGACTTTGAAGATAAGGCTCAAGTTTCTGCCCGTCACCCCCGATCTTCAGATGCCTCGACATCAACTTCCGGGCGACCAGCAGCATCCTCAACACCACCAGCCAAGCGTGCGCGCACTCACAGGCGACCGTATATGCTCTGCATTCACGAGCATCAGCTGATCGATGAGGACGACTTCCAGTCGCTCATCACAGGGGTACATCGGTGGGAGCACCGCGGGGAAATTGCGTTTGAAAACTCACGAGTGTCTGAGCCATCAGCATTCAATATTATCCCGACCAGCGGCCTCCCCCACCAGTCTGTTTACGCCTCCAGAATTTCTGACTGGTGCCTGCCCCTGCAGCCCGTGGAATACTTCAACTCCACTCTCTACGAGTATGCTGAAAACATTACGGCTGAGGTGGAGAATTCCGTCAATGACGAGATGATAGCCAGCTACCGTAGACTCTGGAGAGTGGATCCGGAGCTGTTTCAAGAATTCCAGAGATGGAAAATTTTTGACAGATGCCAGCGCCTGCTGTCTGTGGAAAAGCGGGCGGTTCTATATGCCAGGCTCGGACTGGGATACTGGAGAGCGGAGGAGGAGTGGGCCAATGCTTTCATGGGCACTGATCCTGATTGCCCCCAGCAGCTGTCTACAAGGAGAATCAAGCGCCGCTTGCAGAAAATCGCTGATTATAGGCAGCTGACTGGAAGCTCCGGCCTCCCGCCACCGAAAAAGCACAAGTTACCCTTCCTCCAGTTCCAAGAAACCAGCCGGGGGTACCAGCTGACATACGCGCTCCGTCGCATCAAAGTGCTGGTTACCCTCCCGAGGATTCCTCCCTACCATGCTGTCTTGTTCGACATGGCGGCCACTGCATTGCTGATTGACCATATTGTGGAGGAGGATCCCTCGCGTGGCCTGTGGCTGATCCCTGCCATCGCTGTTGTTCCAAATGTTGTGGAGCTGGAGCACTTTGACTGGCAAGTGGAGGCAGATTCAGAGCAAGTCCCGCCAGCATCAGCTGAGATGCTGGTGGAGGAGTCAGCCGCAGAAGAGGAGTCAGCAGCAGCAGCAGCAGCAGTACCAGCAGATGCACCAGCAGCCGTTGCAGAGCGAGTCGTAGAGGGGCCAACTGGAGCTGACACTGAGATGGCTGAGGCCTCATCTGATGTGCCCTCTACTTCTCTGGCGCTGTCAGCAGAGCCTCTCTCCGAGGTCCATCCACCTGCGCAACTGATTGCTTTGATTGACGCCAGGCTGGACCAGCGTTTTTCCTCCTATCGCTCGGAAATGACGCAACAAATGGAGTCTTTCACCTCGGGGGTGTCCTCCTTTTTGGCGCGGATCCAAGAGGGGGAAAGAGCGCGAGCAATTACTGAGGAGGAAAGGGCTCGGCTTGCTGAAGAAGAACGAAGGCTCGCTGAGCAAGAGCGAAGGATTGCTGCGGAGGAGCGCCGGATTGCAGCTGAGGAGAGATTGAAGCGAGATCAAGACATGGCAGCATTAACTGAGATCCTGAGGTCCTTAACTGGCAAATCCTTTTCACCAGGATCATCTTCTAAGCCATGAGTCTTGTGTTTTCCTTTTGCTGTAAATACGTGTACTCAGTTAGACTAGTCAGTATTCCTTCCTGTACTTGTAATGATTCATCATTAATGGAATGATTGCTGACAAGTTGATGACAATCACTCATTGTCCAACATTGTCTAAGTATTGACTTACCAGCTGAACTTACACATTTTGTGTAATCAGCACCAGCACTCCAGTTGATATTTTTTAATTCTAACCTGGCTCAGATTCTTACTTCTTAACTTAATCGAGCAATATCTCTCCCAGTTTGAGGGGGAAGATTTTTAGGTTAGAGCTGATGTGAGGAAGTAGTTTCATGGGTTTAGATCTGATAGATTTATTTTGTAAAACCCTGAAATACTTTGTAACTTTCCTCATCAGCTGAGTGCTCGCTGGTTAGGCTTTGATCGCACCAAAAAGGGGGAAATTGTTGGGAAATTTGGCTAAGTTTCCTTTCCCCAGTAGCTACTTG
>JAPKLW010011953.1:468-10485 GCA_026898455.1 Plectranthus barbatus | reverse complement strand
GATCAAGTCAACCAATCCAAATTGGGGAAGAATCTTATTTCTACTTTAAAATTGTAATGAAGTTCATTGTATTCCAAATTGTATTTGTACAATTGAAAGGTATGAAATTCTAAACCGTTTTGGATGTTGATTTGAGGAAGGATGCATGAGAATTTGGTATGAGAATTGTTTGTTTACTTTCCTTTGAGAGTTTGGATTTCACTAGAGCTTGTTCCTTACCTCTTAGGTGTAGGTAATAGCCAACTTAGGAGGTAGTTGACGTGAACGCTGCAGCCAACACGCGGGCAGAATCGTCGTGATTAGTGTTAATTCATACAATTTTAGTTCCAATCCCTGTGCGGTGCTAGGTCGTAGGGCGATAATTGACAAACCATTTGGAGTGGTCTAGGGCTAAATAACGTGACTGTTTGCTAGTTCTAGATCATCAACCGGTAGCTCGCTGTGACAAGGGGCTATCGAGTGTAGGGTCGATTGCTCAATCTCCTAGGAATTAAATAATGTTTGCAACAATGATTAACCAAATTTGATTGTGTCTCTACTCAATTCAACATCCTATCTTCCTAGCTTGAGTATTGTGATTGTCTTGGTTTACCATATTGAGAAGAATTGTTCGATTAAATTGTGTTGATTAAATTTGTGTATTGCCTATATTGATAGCATAGATTTGAATTGCATGTTTAGATGATTAGAAATTACTCAACGATGAAATCATGCTTAGCTATAAGACTTCACTTGAGTAGCTCGGTATTCTAGTAGGCGAAGCGAGAAGAACTCGGATTGATATTTTATTCTTGTGTGGTTGAGAGTTTATTGTGATTGAACTTTTACCGCATCAGCTCACCATTTAAAAAGGCACTCTTTACATCCATTTGCATTACGTCAAACTCATGATAAGCAGTGTACGCAAGAAATAAGCGAATGGCCTCCAGCCTTGCTACAGGAGCAAACGTTTCGTCATAATCTATCCCTTTGCATTGCCTGTAGCCTTTAGCTACGAGTCTCGCCTTATTTCTGACAACTAAACCAGACTCATCCTTCTTATTTTTGAACACCCATTTAGTGCCTATAACACTTTGATGTTCTGGTCTATCCACCAATTCCCATACATTGTTTCGTGTGAATTCAGCGAGTTCTTCATGCATAGTGTTCACCCAATCCGGATCTAGCAGTGCTTCTTCGATCTTTTTGGGTTCTTCGCTAGAGATATAACAGGCCAGCATAGCATTCCCTTGTCTCGTCATCATAGGGCCATTGACATCTCGTATGATATCTTCAAGAGGATGGGCGCGCAACCATGTTAGTCTGATTGGTCTGGCCACATTTCCTTCCCCTGCGTGACCATTATCTTGTCCATTGTTCTCCATAGCACCCTCCTGGTACTCAGCATCTGGATTGACTTCAACCGGAATAACTGCTGCGGGATTTCCTGGGACGGGATTCTCTATTGCAATTCTTTAAGCAGCTGGAATCTCAGCAGCGCCTCTGCCAAGATCTTCATCAGTAGCCATGCCTTCCCCAAAAGGAATATCCCTTGTTGTCTCCTCTTCTTCATCATTAAGCATCTCTAGAATGTCTGATTCAACAAGAATGTTGGTAGGTGTGGCCTCAGCATGATCACTTGCATCACCGGCCTGATCAGCAGTTTGGTCCCCTGCTGAGTGCGTCTGATTCGGATTGCAGTCATTCATAGACTTAGTCGGATCAACACGCATATTCTCGGAAGAATTTAAAAATGTTTGATCATTGACATCATCAGTCTCATGATTGCTATCCTCTTTTCTTTTGTTTTCTCTGCGCACTAAAGTAGACTCATAAAAAATAACATTGCATGTTATTTCCACAATACCGGTAGTCTTGTTCAATACTCTATAACCCTTGTGAGTGGGGTGTCCATAACCGAGAAGTACACCCTCATCTGACTTAGGTGAGAAAGTATTGAGTTTAGATTTTCCGTTATTGTGAATATAACATGTGGAACCAAATGCATGGAGATGAGTTATAGAGGGCTTACGACCGTTGTACACTTCGTAGGGAGTTTGATTGAATCTGCCATTGATAGCACTCCTATTCTGTATATAACATGCTGTCATGACTGCTTCCCCCAGTACTTAGCAGGTAGTTTGGAATCAGCTAACATCGAATGAACGGCTTCCTTCAGCGTCGGATTCCTTCTTTCTACTAAACCATTCTGCTGAGGAGTTCTAGCTATGGATCTTTCGTGTGATATCCCAGCTTCAGCACAGAAATCCATAAGTACTCCATTACAGAACTCTGTTCCATTGTCAGACCGAATTCTCTTTACAGTAACTTTTTTATTATTCTGCTCCTTGAGAATCAGCTCCGGTAGGATAAGTTTCACCTCATCCTTGGTCTTTAAAAGTCGTACCCATGTATACCTGGAAAAGTCATCAACCACCACAAGTGTCTATAAACGTTTACTTACAGTGGGTGGAGTGACGGGACCGAAGAGGTCCATATGAAGTAATTCTAGTATCCTCTGTGATGTTTCTTTCTCAGGGTTTGACTTAAAGGAAGATTTGGTCTGCTTCCCTTGTTGGCAAGCTTTGCATATACCTTCTTTGCGAAAGGTTTCATTTGGCAGACCTACAACAAGTTTATTTTTGGCAAGGTAATTAATGGTTTTGAAGTTTAAATGATTTAACCTCTTGTGCCATAGCCATGTTGTCTCCTCTTTGTTCAGGGTCAGGAAGCAAGAGTGTTGCTGACCACTTTCCCAGTCAACAACATACAGGCCACCATTTCGAATGCCTCGAAGTTTCACTTCCCCTGTAACATTGTCAGCAATAGTACAACTTGTATTGACAAATGAAACAGTGTACCCATTTTCACAAAGTTGGCTAATGCTTAGCAGATTGTGCTTAAGGTTGGAGACGAGAGCTACATTGACTATCCTCAGCCCATTGCTTTCTATGCATCCCCTTCCCACAACTTTGCCTTCGCTGTTATCTCCAAACTTGACTCTTGATCCATATAGAAATTTTTGCAAGTCGGAGAACAAATTCTCATTTCCTGTCATGTGCGCTGAGCATCCGCTATCAAGGATCCACTCGTTTGATATACTTGACGTAGTATGCGCTTTTGGACCCTGTTCCTGCAACACAAATGATTAAGTTGATTTAGGTACCCGTTTAGCATCGAATCCTGCAGAATTAGCGGTGATCATTGTTCCTTTTGGAACCCACATTTTAGTGGCTTTCAAGAATTTCTTCTTGATTTCACTATTTACCCTTGCTTCAACCTTTGGCTTAACATGTTTGACATGTTTATATCTTGGTGTGGTAGTGTGTTTGACCTTCCTTGCCCTTGGAAATACAAATGAACTGGGCTCAGGTCTTACATAGGTGTTCCTCCTATGTAGTGTGTTTTCATGATATATCGGCTTTTCAGCATTAAACCGATATTGCATTATGTGGTGAAAGGTAGGTTTAGCTGTTCTCGCATTTGGATCATAACGCTCAGCATACCTTGGTTTTGCTGAATACGAACTAGTATATGCTCTCGAATTTCGCTGAGGTTCAGCTGACACATACTTAGTATTTGTTCTGTTGTTCCTCTGCTGAGGCTTAGCAGACTTGTGCATAGCATTCACTCTTATGTTCCTCTGCTGAGGTCCATAAGTAATATGCTTAGCAGATTCTGACTTAGGCTTCTGTTGAGGTCTCTGCTGAGGTCTAGCAGACAAATACTTAATAGTCTCTGCGGGAGACATCTGCTGAGATCTTACAGGCGTATTCTGTGAACGTTCATTCTTTTGCTCAGCACTTGGCTTAGCATTATATGATTTAGCAACGACAAATCCTTTCTCTTTTTCAGCATTTATCAATCCAGCAGAAACGAATAAAATTGGTTTCTCCGTAGATGTGGTAGCTTTATCTGAAAATCCAAGGCCTAAACCAGAGCGATCATTGTGATTTCTCTGTTGGCTTACAATGGCATTGAGTACTGCCTTGCTGGATGTGTAGTTGCAAATGCATCTTTCTTGGGGTCTATTTTTCAGAGTAAGGTTCTCCTTTTCAAGATTATGAAAATTTGTCAATAATTCGGAGAATTTTCCCTTAAGCTTTGAAAAATCTTCACTTTCAGACCTTAGTCTTTCGACTTCCTTGGTCAAATTTGTAATTTTGAGTTTTAGTGAAGCATTCTCCCCAACGATTGCATTTTTAATTTCATACATTTTTTAGAATTCTACACTTAGCTTCGTGAGATAGTCTTCCTCAGAATCTAAGGTGAATTCCTCAGACTCTTCTATAGTTGCAAAACTAGGAATGCTTACTGAAATTACCTCGTTGTCTTCGGCTGCTAGAGCCGTTTCAGCATCCTGGTTCTTATCTGCGTCAGCAAACTGATCATCCACTATATTTGCCATCAGAACGAGCATGGCCTCCTCATCGTCTTCCTCAGAAGAGAGATAATATTCTTCATCATTTTCAGGGATATCCTGTGCTTCTGTTCTTGTCAGAAGTGCCCTTTTGACTGCTTTAACAGCACGTCTTTCAAATCTTTCCTTTAAGCGCTCTCTCTCTTCGTTGCTAACTTTCGGACAATCATGCTTCAAGTGGTCAGGAGAGCCACACTCGAAGCAGGTCCTAATCTTTCGCTCTGCTGAGCGGGCAAATGAGGATGACGGCTGAGTATCCTTGGTTTCCTTCTCGGTTTTAGCTTCCATCAGCAACTTCTGGAGCCTTTTCATTTGCTCTTCCAACTTGTTGGGAAATTATTCCTAAAATCTCCCTTAGGATTTATTTGTAAAAGGTTTTGTTGAATCAAACCCTAGCATTTGGTCGATCATTTGTTGAACTATAGATAAGTCTAGCATATCATGTAATGTCCTGTATAGGTCATCTATTGAATTGTAATAGACTAGCAGACATCGAAGGAAAGCATTTGCTAGAAGACATGCGCTATTCCTAGCAGACATCGAAGGAAAGCGTTTGCTAGAAGACATGCGCTATTCCTAGCAGACATCGAAGGAAAGCGTTTGCTAGAAGACTTACGCAATTCCTAGCAGATACCGAAGGACAGTGTCTGCTAGAAGACATGTGTTAGCAGAATGCCAAGGTTTTAGCATTTGCTAATAAACCCTGAAGGATCCTAGCAGAATAGAAGTCAAAGGTTTGAGTGTCAACGGAAATATTCAGCAAATCAAGACAAATATCATAGCAGAATGTCAAAGGCTGAAGCCTTACTGCCGTTCTGACAAAAAGTACACACAAAGGACGAGACTTTCCTGAAGAAGCTCGGAAAGTACAGATCGAGAACAAAAAGCGACTGAACAAGTCTTATCACTCTCGGACAAAAGAGACGTTGTGTCTAACGGATATGGAGATTCAAGATTTGAATCTCCACCTATAAAAGGAAGGTCCAAAAGAGAGAATCGACTACTACTGCTGCTTTTCTCACTTCAGACATTCATGAACACTCAAGCAAAAGATTCCTTTGACAAAGTGAACTAAGAAAAAGTAGTCAGTTGAGAGCCTTGTGAAAGAATATTAAAAGCTCTCAACAACCAAAAGTGTCGCTCATTTGATTTACTGACACTCCATTGAAGATATTCTTGATTGCATTCAAGAATTCTCAATCATTGGGATTCCTTTCTTTTCAGAAAGAATCTAACAGTCGAACACATGAAAAGGTCTAGAATCAGACGGGCACTTAGCCGTATTCAAGGAAAGTCAGGAAGTGACTATAAAACTTCCAAATCAGGCAAGGCAGGAGTTTCGAAGGTGTGCCCTTAACCCAGCCGAACCAACATCTGAGGAGTTCAGGTTATCGGAAGTAGCCAGGCCGAAAGCTCACTGCCTACTTAACTGTAAAAGGCGAATCCTTGTAATCTGTATACTTACTTTGTGAATTCTTAGCGTATCGGCTAAGGAGTGGACGTCTACATCTTGTTGGATCGAACCAATATAAATACTGTGTTCTTTTATTGTTACATTACTCATAAGATTTGAAACCTAGCAATCATATTGCTAGTGTATAACTGTGAAGAAACATAATTTATCTCCGAGCTTAACTAACCTTGAAAGGTAAAACATAAAGTGTAAGTGACGATTTATTTTTCCGCTGTATTTCGTGAGTTTATCTAACACGACGACTCTGAAAATTAAGGACCAACAAGTGGTATCAGAGCAGGAGGTTGAAAAACCGACTGCTTCTGAGTCGCTTAAGACCAGATCTGTATTTTCCTTGCACTTTTACTTGTTTCTCTGTGTTTCGCTTGTCTAGCTCAGGAGACAAAATGTTGAACCATTCGCTTGGGAAGTATGACAGATAGAACTTTACCTCATGGAAAAAGCTTGCGCTCATACAACTTCAGAGCATACATCCTGAGATGGCGGATGTACTGGTAAGAGGTCCTATTAAAATCATGAAAGCTAACACCTTTATAGGACATGATGTTGCTGAAGATGCTGTTGATGGAGAACCAAGGGCTCCAAGACCCCCGAGACCTGATATGGTCCCAAAACCTTTTGAGGAATACACTAGCGAGGATAAAAAGAGAGCTCAACTAGAGCATGTGGCAAAGAAACTAATCCTGGATTCCCTACCAAAGCTGATGAAAGAAAAAGCGCTTGACTTTGACACCGCTAAGGAAATGTGGGAATACGTGTGCAATTCCTCTCAGGAGACAAACCAGATGAAACGCAACAAACTGCAGGTAGTTGTAGATAAATATGAATCTTTTTCAATGCTTGCAGGAGAATCCATACAAGCTATGGAGGAGCGTTCAACACGATTATTGGGGAACTCAACAACCTTGGAAAGAAATATGATAATGGAGAAATGAACCACAAGATCATCTCCAAGCTGTATCCCAGAGAAGACTGGTTTGTTAAAATGACCAGTCTGAGTGAAAAAGACCTCAACAACATGACTACTTCTGAGGTATTCGCTCAACTTAAATCACATGAGTTTATAATACAACAGTCAAAAAGGAATGAAGCAGCCATAGCTCAAGCATCATCTACATCCGCTGCTGGCTCTGAGGATATAGCATATTTTGCTAAAAAAGATTTCAATAAGTTCAAGTTGAAAAAGCCCTACCACAATCAAGAAAGATCCACTCCCGCAACACCAACTAAGGAGGTGCCGACAACCTCGAGCCCTCAGCCTGTCGACAAAAAGATCAACGAGCTGGAAGAACAAATGAAAAGGCTCCAGAAGTTGCTGATGGAAGCTAAGTCCGAGAAAGAAACCAAGGATGCTCAGCCGTCATCCTCATTTTCTCGCTCAGCAGAGCGAAAGGTTAGGACTTGCTTCGAATGTGGTTCTCCTAACCACTTGAAGCATGATTGTCCGAAAGTTAGTAAGGAAGAGAGAGAACGACTAAAGGAAAGATTTAAAAGACGTGCTGTTAAAGCAGTCAAAAGGGCGCTCCTAACAAGAACAGAAGCACATGACATCCCTGAAAATGATGAAGAATATTATCTCTCTTTTGAGGAAGACGATGAGGAAGCCATGCTCGTTCTAATGGAAATATTGAGGATGATCAGTTTGCTGATGCAGAGGAGAACCAGGATGCTGAAACGGCTCTAGCAGCCGAAGACAACGAGGTAATTTCAGTAAGCATTCCTAGTTTCGCATTCATAGAAGAGTCAGAGGAATTCACCTTAGATTCTGAGGAAGACTATCCCACGAAGCTAAATGTAGAATTCTAAAAAATGTATGAAATTAAAAATGCAATTGTTGGGGAAAACGCTTCACTGAAACTCAAAATTACGGATTTGACCGAGGAAGTCGGAAGACTGAGGTCTGAAAGAGAAGATTTTTCAAAGCTTAAGGTAAAATTCTCCGAATTATTGACAAATTTTCATAATCTTGAAAAGGAGAACATTACTCTGAAAAATAGACCCCAAGAAAGATGCATTTGCAATTACACATCCAGCAAGGCAGTACTCAATGCCGTTGTTAGCCAACAGAGAAATCACAATGATCGCTCTGGTTTAGGCCTTGGATATTCGAATAGAGCAACCACATCTAAGGAGAAACCAATTCAATTTGTTTCTGCTGGATTGATAAATGCTGAAAAGGAGAAAGGACTTGTTATTGCTGAATCATCTACTGCTGAGCCAAGTGCTGAGCAAAAGAATGAACGTTCGCAGAATACGCCTGCAAATCTCAGCAGAGGTCTCCGGCAGAGGCTGCTAAGTATCCGTCTGCTAGACCTCAGCAGAAGCCTAAGTCAGAATCTGCTAAGCATATTACTCATGGACCTCAGCAGAGGAACTTAAGAGTGAATGCTATGTACAAATCTGCTAAGCCTCAGCCGAGGAACAACAGAACAAATACTAAGTATATGTCAGCTGAACCTCAGCGAAATTCGAGAGCATATACTAGTTCGTATTCAGCAAAACCAAGGTATGCTGAGCGTTATGTTCCAAACGCGAGGACAGCTAAACCTACCTTTCACCACAGAATGGAATATCGATATAATACTAAAAGGTCGATATATCATGAAAATGCACTACATAGGAGGAACACCTATGTAAGACCCGAGCCTAATTCATTCATATTTTCAAAGGCAAGGAAGGTCAAACACACTACCACACCAAGTTATAGACATGTCAAACATGTTAAGCCAAAGATTGAAGCAAGGGTAAATAGTGAAATCAAGAAGAAAATCTTGAAAGTCACTAAAATGTGGGTTCCTAAAGGAACAATGATCACCGCTAATCCTGTAGGACCCGACGCTAAACGGGTACCTAAATCAATTTAATCACTTGTGTTGCAGGAACAGGGTCCAAAAGCTCATACTACTTAGAGTATATCAAACGAGTGGATCCTTGATAAAGGATGTTCAGCGCACATGTCAGGAAATTAGAATCTGTTCTCCGACTTACAAAAATTTCTACATGGGTCAAGAGTCAAATTTGGAGATAATGGCGAAGGCAAAGTTGTGGGAAGAGGATGCATAGAAAGCAATGGGCTAAGAATAGTCAATGTAGCCCTCGTCTCCAACCTCAAACACAATCTGCTAAACATTAGCCAACTCTGCGAAAATGGGTACACTGTCTCATTTGTCAATACAGGTTGTACTATTGCTGACTATGTTACAGGGGAAGTAAAACTTCGAGGCATCCGCAAGGGTGGTCTATATGTTGTTGACTGGGAAAATGGACAGCAACATTCATGCTTCCTGACCCTGAACAAAGAAGAAACAACATGGCTATGGCACAAGAGGTTCAATCATTTGAATTTCAAAACTGTTAATCACCTTGCCAAAAATAAGCTTGTTATAGGTCTGCCCAATGAGACTTTCCGCAAGGAAGGAATATGCAAAGCATGCCAACCAGGGAAGCAGACCAATTCATCCTTTAAGTCAAATCCTGAAAAAGAAACATCACAAAGGATCTTAAAATTACTTCATATGGATCTCTTCGGTCCAGTCACTCCACCCACTGTAAGTAAACGTCTATATACACTTGTGGTGGTTGATGATTTTTCCAGGTATACATGGGTACACAGAATAGGAGTGCTATCAATGGCAGATTTAATCAAACTCCCTACGAAGTGTACAATGGTCGTAAGCCTTCTATAACTCATATCCGTGCATTCGGTTCCACATGTTATATTCATAATAACGGAAAATCTAAACTCAATACTTTCTCACCTAAGTCAGATGAGGGTGTACTTCTTGGTTATGGACACCCCACTCACAAAGGTTATAGAGTATTGAACAAGACTACCGGTATTGTGGAAATAACATGCAATGTTATTTTTTATGAGTCTACTTTAGTGCGCAGAGAAAACAAAAGCAAAGAGGATAGCAATCATGAGACTGATGATGTAAATAATCATACATTTTTAAATTCTTTCGAGAATATGCGTGTTGATCCGACTAAGTCTATGAATGACTGCAATCCGAATCAGATGCACTCTGCAGGGGACCAAACTACTGATCAGGCCGGTGATGCAAGTGATCATGCTGAGGCCACACCTACCAACATTCTTGTTGACTCAGACATTCTAGAGATGCTTAATGAAGATGAAGAGGAG
>JAPKLW010011952.1:0-10488 GCA_026898455.1 Plectranthus barbatus | reverse complement strand
TGAGATGGATTGAACCTTCTATGCTTGTTTACTTTTCTATGAAGTCTTGATTTGCACTTGAGCTTGTTCATACCTATTAGATGTAGGTAATAGCCAATCTATAGGTAGTTGATGTGACCGTTGCAGCCAATACGCGGATGGAAACATCGTGATAAGTGCATAATCATATAGTTTTAGTTCTAATCCATGTGCGGAGCTAGGATTATAGGGCAATAATCCACGGTCGGTTGGGAGTGAGTTAGGGATCGATAACGTAGCTGTTTGAGATTTCTAATTTCATCAACGGACAATTCACCGGTACAAAGGGGATTGACTAGGATAGTGTCGGTTGCTGAACTTCATAGGAATTAAAATCGCTTACAACATAGCTCGGTTTAATTCGGCTCAATTGAAGTTTACAAACACTCACTTCGTTCTAAGATTGTTGGACTTGTTACTCTAATCTACCCAAACATTTGATAGAAGTAAGTGATTGGTGAATTTAACAACTTGTTGAATGTTTGATTTTATGCAATTTGTAGTTTAGTTTGCAATTCATAGCTAGATAGATAAAGAAAACCAACGACTATTGTATTGCCTAGCTATTGATGCATCTTCTTACGAGTAAATAGTTTCCACGAGAGTGAATAGAAAAGATCTCGGATTGATAATTTGACGTGAGAATTGTGTGTCACTTCACACGACGGTCACGTTTTTGGCGCCGTTGCCGGGGAATCTTTTAGTAGGTCTTGTGGAATTATTGAAAGTTGAAGTATGGTATGCTAGGTGTTTGAGGAAATGTCTGTGTGAATATTGTTACTAACATTTGTTAGTTAATTGTTCTTGTTTGTTTTGTTGAATTGTTTGTTTTGTAATTGGTAGGTGAGTACTAACTTTTGTTTGATAGTTGTTAGTTGATTTATTCGTTGGTACTTTGAGAGGGTTGGACATGTGTAGGTGTCAAATGGAGAATCAAAGAGGAGACGCCAATGAGTGATTGGATAATTTACAAAGGCAAGTGGAGGAGATGAAAGCAAAAATTCTGGAAAAACAAAGACCATGAAAGCCCCTTCGAAGCGTATATGAGAAGATGTTTGAATGTAATTACCAATGGCCGGAAGAGCAAAGGGATTACAATACGGTGAAGGTGGAGAAGAAGTATAGAGAAAGTGATATGTGGAGGAGCAAATTGGATCAAATGCAAGAACAATTAAACTTGTTGAAGAGGCCACGTAGAGATAGTGAGGTGGTGAATGAAAGAATGTTTGAGAAGTATGAGGGGAAACTCGAAGAGACTCCAACAAAAGAATCAACCGTTGCCAAGCCATGGAATGAAACGGATCAAGAAGAGAGAGTTTCAAAGGACACGAAACTAATTCCGAGGATGAGTGGCATGGAGATTAATGAAGGCATGGGGGATAAGAGTGCAAGTATTGTGATGAAATCCAAGGAAAGTGTGAGTGATGTTGAAAAGGAAAAGGCAATGGAAGATACGAAGATGAAGAGAGATGAAGTCAAAGAAGAGGAGATAGAAGTGGTGCAAGAGGAAGAACCACAAAAGGAGGGTGAAGAGTTACCTCAAGAATATGAGGAGGATAAGGGCACCAACGGGTTGGTGCAACATGAGGATTGTATGAAGAAAGATGATAACGAGATACCTTCATCCGAGGAAATTCAAGAAATTCCAGTTTTTGCACAACTATTGGAAGAAGAGTGTGAGGAGAAGTCTATAACGGGAGGACTATGTGGAGAAATGGTGTTTGCTTTTCCTTTCCGGTTAGTAGACAATGTTGAAAAGGAGGTGGTGCTAACAAAGAAGGTGAATGAGCTTTACGAGTTAGTTGATAAAGGAGATAGATTGAGGAGATGTAATAATCCCGATAGTGTATTTGAAAGGTCATTAGTGATTGAGACATGGTTATATGGGGTGTTGGATAGCATGCTTGTGTTGAGAAAATTTCGAGTAGTAATGAGTGTAAGTTTCGTTGGAGGTAGCCTAGGAAAAAGATCAATCGACAAGTTGCTTCCAAGCAATGTGCGATCAGTAGAGAAAGGTATACTCAAAATTCACAAAGTTTTTGACAATGGATGACATGGTAAGGTCGTCTAGCTACCGACGTAAATGGAAGCGCTTGTTGGGAGTCAACCCAACTAATTTTATTTGTTTTGTTTAATTTCTTTTAGTTGATTTGATTTTGAATAAATGTTTAGTTTGTTGGTTTTGTGTTTGTTAGGAGAAACTACAAGATCGAGAGGAGTGACGATGCACCGTCCACTGTTTTTGCAAACTTAGTCTCACTTGACTAAGTTTGGGGGGATGTGCCGGTAGCCGGTGCCTTGGTTTATTCTTCTCCTCTCTTCTCCTATCTTATCTTGTATTAGTTTAGTTTTTTTGAATAATGATTCTATCTTCGATTGGGTTGTATAATGATTGATATTGATTTACCTTCACTTTGGATTTGAATGTGGATGATATTTGGATGTTTTAATTTTAATTGAATGGGTTTGTTGATGATTATTAGCGAGCTTGCATGAGATTGAATTCTTTATATTTGGTTTGGTTTGTGGAATGTTCAATAGTTTGGTATGAATGGTGGTGCTAGTGGATAAATGTTATAATTTTTCTATAGATATTGGTTTGTAGAAAGATTGGTGGATATGAAAGATTTATTGGCTTTATTATGCTCAATTGTTTGGTGGTGTTGTATTGATGTGTAGTAGGTGCAAATAAGGAATGGAGAGCGGTTTGATCATGTCTACCGATGGGTAACACTTTCTATCGTTTCTCCTACCATTTAGTTTCAATTCAATTGTTCATGGCATGTAGATTGTTAATTAGGATGTTGTGTGCTTGTCGTGTATGTATGATGAACCCGAATGAGAATTGGAGATTTGAATCATGATTTACTTTGTAAGGCTTGAGATTTACTTTGACCAATGATAGGGCATAATCTAGTTGTTAAGGCGTGCTGGAATTGAACTTTTGAATTGACGAGTTTTGTGCGAGGTTAATGCTTAGGACTTGACAAAAGCTGAGAGTTTTTTAGCCTTGATATTGTCATACTTTGATCGGTTGTGAGTGGCAAGGTTGAGAGTGATATGTGTGTAAAATGACCTATTTTTCGATGTGTGAACTTGCATGTTTGTGGCCATTTTACCCTAATATCATATGTTTTTGTTGTTCTTTTGTCTTGTTTTCGTGTTTGAAATGTTGTAGGATGTGTTTTGAGCATAAAACAATTTTTGGATGAGTTTTGGATGGAAATCGCCCGAGCTAGGAGTCAAAGGGAAGCAGGATCGACCGAGCGGTGCAGAAAAGGTGCTGGGGCTGTTCAGAGACTTCGCTCGGCCGAGCCAAACTTGGCTCGGTCGAGCCAAACTTGGCTCGGTCGAGCCAAGCCCTTCAGAGAGGTGGCTCGGTCGAGCCAAATCGGCTCGGCCGAGCCAGAACGTGATTTTTAGCATTTGGCAGTTTTCAGCATGGCTCGGGCGAGCCAACTTTGGCTCGGGCGATCCGAGGCCCTATTTGCTCATTATAAAAGGGGGAAAAACGATTATTTTCAAAACGAATTCATAACTTTTCATAACTTAGAATAACCACCTCCTAAATTCTCTCTACGATTCCATTTCCATATCTTCCAAAACCTATCAAGGAGCTAAATCATCAATCCTAGGAGGAGAATTGAAGATCCAAGGGGGTAGATCAAGACCTAGCAAATCCAATTGGGGAAGATTTCATTTTATACTTATCAATTGTAAAGGATGTATTTGATTTCAACTTTGTATTGTTACAATTGAGAGGTATGTTGCTCTAATTCAATTTGGATGTTGATTTGAACAAGGATGCATGAAGATTAGGTTTGATAATTGTTTGTTTACTTTCTTTTGAGAGCTTGAATTGCACTAGAACTTGTTTCCTTACCTCTTAGGTGTAGGTAATAGCCAACTTAGGAGGTAGTTGACATGAACGTTGCAGCCAACACGCGGGCGGAATCATCGTGAATAGTGTAGATTCATATGATTTTAGTTCCAATCCCTGTGCGGTGCTAGGTCGTAGGGCAATAATTGACGTTCTATTTTGAGTGGTCTAGGGCTTAATAACGTAGTTGTTTGCAAGTCTTAGCATCATCAACCGTTAGCTCGCCGTGACAAGGGGTTAACAAGTGTAGGGTCGATTGCTCAATCTCCTAGGGATTAAAATGTGTTTACATCAATGATTAATCTAATTGGATTAAATCTACGTTTATTTCAACATCCTATCTACCTCATTTGAGTATTTGTTTGTCTTGGTTTACCAATGTGTGGAGAGAATTTAATGATTGTTTTGAGACTTGATATTGATTGTAGGTTTAATTCATTGCCTTGTTATATGTTGTTAGCATAGGTTTAAATTGATTTCCTAGTTTGATAGAAATCACTCAACGATTTTATTTTTACCTAGCTATTAGACTTTGCTATAGTATCCCGGTAATCTAGCGGGCGAAGGGAAGTAGGACCTAGATTTGACAAATTTTATTCTTGAGTAGCTAGGAGTTTAATTTTTATTGAACTTTTAGCTGCATCAAGTTTTGGCGCCGTTGTCGGGGACTTCATTTAGTAGATCGCTAGATATTGGGGGAAAAGTGAAGCTTGTAGGCTAGGTATTTGTGTTTTTGCTTGTGTGAATAATTTTTTGTTTAAAATTTGTTTTTGTTGTGTTACTTTGAGGTTGTTGGACTATTGTAGGTGTCAAATGGAGAATCATCAAGGAACTCACTCGGAGAGGCTTAACAATCTCCAAAGGGAATTGGAAGAGATGAGAGCAAAGATGTTGGAGAGACAACGACCACGAAGACCACTCCGGTCGATATTTGAAGAAATATCGAATAGTAGCTACCCATGGATGGAAGAGAGGAGACATGACCGAACTGTGAAGTCTAGTTGGGGATATGAAGATATGGAGCTTAGAGATGAAAGATCTGGAGATAAGAGGGGGAATTGTGACCTCCGGAACAACATGAACTATCCCCCATCTAATGGCTACTCTCCATGTAGACATTATGAGAATCATACTTGGTATCCATCCATAATAAGAGTTCATTGAGATGAATGGGGTAGCCGTGATCATGAAAGAGTTAGAGAAGCAAGATCATCTTGGGAAGCTTTGGAGAGGAAACCGGATAAGCTCGAGGGAAGGCTTTTGGAGTTAAGAATGCAACTATCCGATATCTTGAAGAAGGTGAGTGAGGAACCTCAAGTGGAAGAATATCCAATTGACAAGGAAATTGTGGAAGATGAATGTGAGGATGCGGTAATGGTACTTAAGGAAGTGAGATTTCAAGATACAAGAGTAAAGGAGATTCAAGAGAAAGAACCAAAGAATGAAAAAAAAGCCTTACTCCAAGAAGATGAAGATAATGAAGGCTCCAAGGAGGAGTTGCATGTCATTGAAGATGAAAAGAATGGTGCTCTTGAGATACTCTCACTTGAGGAGTTGCAAAAAGTCCCGACCTTGGTACAACAAAATGAAGAAGGAGAGAAACAAGATGAGTAACTTATGTCGGAAAGTCCATGTGGCGATGTGGTGTTTGAATTTCCTCCACGAGTGATAGACAAGGTGGAAAAGGAGGTAATACTTGAAGTAATGGTGAATGAATCATATGATTTGATTAAAAAAAGGTATGAGGAGAAGTTGATGATTGATTCAAATGGGGGACAAGTTGAAACTTATATACTATGGATTCAATTGGATGATGCCTTAGAGATCAAATCGAAGAAGGAGTTACCACCTTTGACTTACAAGTTTGACAAGATAATCAATCCTCCTTGGAGAGATGAAAGGGGAGAAAGAAAGATCACCTTGGACAAATTGCTCCCAAGTAAATGCAAATTAATGAAGAAAGGTGTATTAAAAATCCACACGATTTTTTATAATGGGTGATGTGGTAAGGTCGTCTAGCTACCGATGTTAAGGAAGCGCTTGTTGGGAGGCAACCCAACCAATTTTCTTTCTTTTGTTTAATTTCTTTTAGTTGCTTTGATTTTGAATAAATGTCTAGTTTGTTTGGTTTTGTGTTTGTAGGAGGAACTACAAGATCGAGAGGAGTGACGATGCACCGTCCACCGTCTTTGCAAACTTAGTCTCACTTGACTAAGTTTGGGGGGATGTGCCGGTAGCCGGTGCCTCGGTTTATTCTTCTCCATATCCTATCCTTTATCTTGCAATTAGTTTAGGTTGTTGGATATTGCCCCTTTATTGGATTTGATTCGATTTGGTTGTACCAATATTGATATTCTACCTTGGATGAATGTTGTGGACTATGCTCATCTTGATGATATGTATGGATATTTTCATGGGTTTGAGTTTGTTGAATGGATTTGTTTGTTGAACATTGCTTTTGATGGTATGTTTGGTGGAGCTAGTGGAAAAAGGATTTATGTGTATAGTTTTGGATAGTGGAATGATGGTGGAAAAAGGTTTTGGAAGTGAATTTGGTTGAGGATTGTTTGATTGTGATTGTGGATAGAATCATTAATAAGTTGACATGATTGAATACTTCCGATTATGCATGGTTTGTGGTTTGGATTATTGGTTTGGTTTGAATGGTGGAACTATTGGATATGATGTTATCATTGTTGATATTTGGTTTGTGGATAGTTTGGTGGATATGAGAGCTTTATTGGTTTGTTTTATGCTCAAGTGTTTGGTGGTGTTTGCGTTGATCTATTAGGTACAAATAAGGTCTTGGAGAGCGGTTTGATCATGTGTGCCGATGGGTAACGCTTTTTATCATTCCTTCTACCAATTAGATTCATTACATTGTTTTATGGCATTTAGATTGTGGTTAGGATGTTGTGTGCTTGTGTGTGTGTGATGAACCCGAACTAGACTTGAGGTTTGAATCATGATTTACTTGGTGAAGTTGGATGTTTATCTCAACCAATGATAGGGCGGAATCTAGTTGTCGAAGCATGTCTTAAGTTTAACTTTTGAATTGCCGAGTTTTGTGTGTGGTTAATGCACAGGACTTGACAAAAAGCTGTGAGGTTTGAGCCATGATATTGTCATATCTTTATTGTTTGTGAGTGGCAAGATTGAGAGTACGAGATCTAGAACTTGCATTCGTTCTCTATCTATTGGCATGAGTGTGTAACTAGAAAATGATCTTAGGCCATCGATTCTTAGTCCTACCTTTCACACCGGGAGTATAAGGTGGTTGTTATCATTATTTTGCCTTTCGTATCTTTGACCCCCGTGATTGAGCTTTATTGGTGAATCTTCTTTGATATAATTAGGATCAAGTTTGGGGGGAAAGAGTGTATGAGGGTGAATACGGTGATGAGAGTTGGATTGGGAATTGATTGAATTTGTATTGATGGGAAATGTTGAGGCATGAAAGATATGAAATAAAGGATTGGTTTGAATCCTAGAAAATGTGGCACCAACAAACGTTTTGGTGCAAGTGTTTGAAAAAGAAAAAAAAGGTGCACCGACAAAATGAATGAATGATGGTGTAATTGAAAATTATGTAAAAAGGAAAAGAAAAGAGAAAAAGAAAAAAAAGGAAGTGTGTTATGAAATGAATAAGCCTCGGGGTTTGTAGTGGTTCGAAAAGAATAAGTTTGGGGGTTTTGGGAAAGTGAGAAGTTTAGTCACTTTGGCCCAAAACCACCCACCTTTTAGTTAGCCACGTTACAACCCGTGAAAAGACCTTTTTGATTCTAGAAACTAACTCGTTGTAGTATAGTGGTGAGAATGGATACAAGACTATGGAAATCGAGCTCGATATCTTGTGATTGTGTGAATCTCATCGTCCCTAAACATGTGAGGGAGTGCTTTCGTTTCTGGTATCCATTTTTTGATGAGTGGTTCATGTCCTTAGCATTAACCTTGTCACAAAATTAGGTGATAATCTCATTTTAATTTAACATGCTTAGATAATCTTGATGAGCTATGAGGTATTGCACGAGGTAGATTAATGGTTTTACTTTGTTTTGATTAAGGACAATCAAAGGTTCAAGTTTGGGGGATTATGATATGTGTGTAAAATGACCTATTTTTCGATGTGTGAACTTGCATGTTTGTGGCCATTTTACCCTCATATCATATATTTTAGTTGTTCTTTTATCTTGTTTTCGTGTTTTCGTGTTTGAAATGTTGTAGGATGTGTTTTGAGCATAAAACAACACTTTTGGATGGAAATCGCCCGAGCTAGGAGTCAAAGGGAAGCAGGATCAACCAAGTGGTGCAGAAAAGGTGTTGGGGCTGTTCAGAGACTTCGCTCGGTCGAGCCAAACTTGGCTCGGTCGAGCCAAGCCCTTTAGAGAGGTGGCTCAGTCGAGCCAAATTGGCTCGGCCGAGCCAGAACGTGATTTTTAGCATTTGGCAGTTTTTAGCATTTGGCAGTTTTCAGCATTGCTCGGGCGAGCCAACTTTGGCTCGGGCGATCCGAGGCCCTGTTTGCTCATTTTAAAAGGGGGAAAAACGGTTATTTTCAAAACGAATTCATAACTTTTCATAACTTAGAATAACCACCTCCTAAATTCTCTCTACGATTCCATTTCCATATCTTCCAAAACCTATCAAGGAGCTAAATCATCAATCCTAGGAGGAGAATTGAAGATCCAAGGGGGTAGATCAAGACCTAGCAAATCCAATTGGGGAAGATTTCATTTTCTACTTATCAATTGTAAAGGATGTATTTGATTTCAACTTTGTATTGTTACAATTGAGAGGTATGTTGCTCTAATTCAATTTGGATGTTGATTTGAACAAGGATGCATGAAGATTAGGTTTGATAATTGTTTGTTTACTTTCCTTTGAGAGCTTGAATTGCACTAGAACTTGTTCCTTACCTCTTAGGTGTAGGTAATAGCCAACTTAGGAGGTAGTTGACATGAACGCTGCAGCCAACACGCGGGCGGAATAGTCGTGAATAGTGTAGATTCATACGTTTTTAGTTCCCATCCCTGTGCGGTGCTAGGTCGGAGGGCAATAATTGACGTTCTATTTGGAGTGGTCTAGGGCTTAATAACGTAGTTGTTTGCAAGTCTTAGCATCATCAACCGTTAGCTCGCCGTGACAAGGGGTTAACGAGTGTAGGGTCGATTGCTCAATCTCCTAGGGATTAAAATGTGTTTACATCAATGATTAATCTAATTGGATTAAATCTACGTTTATTTCAACATCCTATGTACCTCATTTGAGTATTTGTTTGTCTTGGTTTACCAATGTGTGGAGAGAATTTAATGATTGTTTTGAGACTTGATATTGATTGTAGGTTTAATTCATTGCCTTGTTATATGTTGTTAGCATAGGTTAAAATTGATTGCCTAGTTTGATAGAAATCACTCAACGATTTTATTTTTACCTAGCTATTAGACTTTTCTATGGTATCCCGGTAATCTAGCGGGCGAAGGGAAGAAGGACCTGGATTTGACAAATTTTATTCTTGAGTAGCTAGGAGTTTAATTTTTATTGAACTTTTAGCTGCATCAGAGAGCACAAAATCTAGAACTTGAATATATTCTCTAACTATTGGACACGAGTTTGGTAACTAAAAGATGATCTTAGGCCATCGATTCTTAGTCCTTCCTTTCACTTCGGGAGTATAAGGTTGTTGATATCATAATTTTGCCCTTCATACCCTTGTTTCCCGTGATTGTGCTTAAATGGAGAATTTTCATTGAAATTATTAGGACAAAATTTGGGGGGAATGAGTGTATGAGGGTTAATACGGAGATGAGAGTTGGGATGTGAATCATTTGGTATCTTTGAGTTGTGATTGTTGAGGCAATAGAAGTATTGATTGTAGGATTGATATGAATCCTAGAAAAATGGGTACCAACAAAAATTTGGGTACTTAAAAGAAAAAAAAAAAGAAAAAAAAAGAAAAGAGAAAAAGAAAAAGAAAAGCATCATGAATGAAAAAATGATGGTGCTAGAAAAAATGAGAAAAAGAAAGAAAAGAAAAATACATGAGAGTTGATTGATGAAAAAGCCTCAAGGTTAGAAGTGGATTGGAGAGAATAAGTTTGGGGGTTTTGGGATATGGAGAAGTTCGTCACTTTAGCCCAAAACCACCTACCTTTTAGTATGCCACGTTATAACCGAAAACAAAGACCTTTTTTATTTTAGGAGCCATCTCATTGTAGTATAGTGGTGAGAATTGTTTCAAGCCTAAGGAAATTGTGCTTGATATCTTGTGAATGAGTGAATTCATCAAACCCTAAACACGAAAGGGAGTGCTTTCATTTCTTTATCCAATGTTGATCAGTGGTTTGAGTCGTTAGCATTAACCGTGTCGCAAAGTTAGGTGATAATCTCATTCGATAAGAGCATGCCAAGATGACAATGATGAGCTATGAGGTTTATTGATTATTTTACTTTGTTTTGATTGAGGACAATCAAAGGTTCAAGTTTGGGGGATTATGATATGTGTGTAAAATGACCTATTTTTCGAAGTGTGAGCGTGCATGTTTATGGCCATTTTACCCTCATATCATATACTTTCGTTGTTCTTTTGTCTT
>JAPKLW010011951.1:0-10488 GCA_026898455.1 Plectranthus barbatus | reverse complement strand
GGAATAGATCCGTAGAATTATGGAGTTAATTAATTCATCTTGAGACCAAGCAGAGATAGGTAATTAGTTAATCTACTTTATGAATTGTCCGAAAAAGAAGTTCATAATACTTTTATGATGTTTCACTACGAAGAGGAATTAAATTGGGAATTAGTCAATTTATTTATACATGTCATACTTGATAGGTTGATATCCCTGGAATCTGTACTTCTCATAATCGTTTCATCAAAAGCTTTTATTTTTCTGTTTGATTTTAATCTGCAAGCATTAAGATTTTCGAAACAGCCAAAACCAAATTTTGATTTTTCCTAACCAGTATTTTGAGAACTTATGATTTAGTATTTAAGGTTTTTTGTTACTTCTTTCCCCTGAGATTCGATAATTTTATTCCACTATATTATTAACTTTGCTAAGTCACTAGTTAAATAATTTGGTGATCAAATTTTGGCGCCGTTGCCGGGGAAAGAATAGAAATAATCTTACTATTAATTCTGTGATTGAAATACTGATTTAGGTTGTAATTTTCGTACCCGTATTTGAATTTTCGTGAAGTTTCGTTGTTTACGTCGATCGATGCCCAATCACCGTCGATCGACGTAATTTTTGTGTCCATGTCGATCGAAGCCCATTCACCGTCAATCGATGCCGTAGTGTTTTCAAAATTCCTGTCTTTTTATTATTCAGTTGTTTCGGTTTTATTTCCGTTTACCTCACTACCTCCTTTGCTGTACAGGTAGTGCATGAGTACGAGAGCTAAAGGAAAGGACCCGCTCTATTATCACCCGGACATCGAAGCTACGTGTAGAAAGATCCGGAGGAATAAGCGTGCCCAAGAAAGTTCGACTGATCAAACAATGGCAGACAACGTACCACCGCCGGACCATGTGCCGCAGCCGAACGTGCCACCGCTAATTGATCAACCACCTCCACCAATGCTGACTGCAGAGGAACAAGCTGTGCTTCTCCACGAAGTCCAAGAGATGAGAGCCCAACTCCTACAGCTGAACCTCGACGAGGATAATCGACGGCCCCACCGCCGTCCACTGTTTGAAGACAATCCTGATGATGAAGATGATGATGACCAGGATCAGCCGGATGAATCTGACAATGAGGAAGAAGAGGAAGCTATGCAGAACTGGTACAAACCACGATTCAAGGAGACAGACTTCAGAGTTGGCATAAATGCCAACAACTTTGAGCTGAAAACCGGATTGGAGCAGATGGTGCAGCAGAATCAATTCGGAGGAAGAGCTACGGAAGATCCTTATGCACATCTTGATAAGTTTCTTATGCTCTGCAACACTGTTAAGATCGGAGGAGTCAGTAAAAGTGCCATCCGAATGCGTCTGTTCGCATTCTCGCTGAGGGATAAGGCACAATCTTGGTTTGCTGCACTCGATAAGGGAAGCATCAGTACATGGACAGAGCTAAGGAACGAATTCTTGGAAAATTTCTTCCCTCCAAACGTCATCAGACAAAGAAGGAAGGAAATCATCAGGTTCACTCAAAGACCTGATGAGAACTTCAACGAGGCATGGGAGCAATTCAAGGAGCTACTAAGATCTTGCCCAGGACATGGCTTTCCACCAGGTGAACAGGCTGAAGCATTCTACGAGGGACTCAATGAGAAAACCGTTGAGTTGGTGGACACCACAATGGGAGACACCATCATGACGAAAAGCAGAAAGAGAGCCATGGAATTCTTCCAAAAGATGGCTAACAACACCCAACGGTGGTCCTCAAGTCGACATCGGCCTGTGAAAGCGGTCGAGAAGGTGGTGGAGAAAGTTTCCGAACAACCAGATTTGGCAACCGATCTGAAAAAGCTAAAGGAAGAGTTCGCTGCGCTGAAGCAGGAGAAAACAGTTGCTGCAGTTGAGCCAGTACAAGCTCCGCCTGAGGGGGATTGTGCCGATGTAAACTTCATCCAACGGGGTGGTTATCAAAACAACTACCGCGGAGGATATCAACAACACAATCAACAGCACAACCAGCCCTACACCTATAATCACGCGAGGAACCACCCTGGATTCTCCTACGCAAACCCTCAAGCCGCGGAATAGCTACCACCTGGATTTGCAGTGCAAGATGGAGCAGTGGTGGAGAAGAAGAAGCCAAATCTCGAGAGGAGATTTTGGCCAAATTCATGCAAAGGTCCACTGATAAGGTAGCCAAACTGGAGCAGGAAATCACAGGCGTGAACACTAAAGTGGATCAGGTGCAGAAGCATGTGCAAATTATAGAAAACCAGGTCAGCCATATTGCCGATGTCCTCAGAACTCAACACAAGACGGGACAACTCCCGAGCAACACTCAGGTCAACCCCAAGAATCAGAATCAGAGGAACCAAGAGAATGCCATAACTCTGAGAGGGGGAAAATCGTATGAAGGGCCAAAGCAGGCAGGGGAAGACACCCGGAAGGACGAAGAAGTCGAGCAGGATGAAGGAGTCGTTGCAGACGCAACCCCGTCGATCGACACGGGATCTACGTTACTCGATGCAGCACAAAAGGGACTGTCGATCGATGCTAATCCATGTTGATCGATGTCAGTACCCATTTTGCCTTCAAAAAGACCTCCTCTGCCATTTCCGCAGCGGTTTGCCAAGACAAAGATGAACGAGAGGTATGCACACTTCTTGGAGAACATGAAGAAGGTGCACATCAACATTCCATTGGTTGAAGCCCTGCGAGAGATGCCCGGAGACATTAGATTCCTGAAAGATATGGTAGCCCAAAAAAGACCCTTCATGGAGCACGACACAGTCAATCTCTTCGAGTAATGCAGCGCCATAATTCAAAAAAAGATGCCAATCAAAATAGAGGATCCGATCTCCTTTACGATTTCTTGCGTAATTGGAGGGGAGACTTTCGAAAAAGTCCTCTTTGATTCTGGAGCATCAATCAATTTGATGCCGCTGTCTATCTTCAAGCTGTTAGAGATCGGGAATATTAAGCCAACAACCATATCACTCCAGATGGCTGATCGTTCGGTGTCCTACCCGAAAGGCATTGTGGAAGATGTGCTGGTGAAGGTAAAGGATTTCATCATTCCAGCCAATTTTGTGGTGCTCGACATGGATGAAGATCAGAATATTCCTCTGATCCTTGGAAGACCATTCTTGAAGACCGGAGGGGCATTGATCGACATTCGAGATGGCAAACTGACATTTCGGGTGAACAATGAGTCAGTCACATTCTCAATCTATAAGGCTATGCAGAAGCACAATGAAGGGAGCTACCAGGAAGAATGCCACATGATCAACTGCTTCAACCCGATTATTTCTTCTCCCTTTCTCTTCTCTCAAAAGTGAGCCGGACTTTCTGGAAAACTGCCTACAACACTCACTGTTCTCATCGACAAATCTAGAAGAAGCAGGCGAGGAGATTTTGAATCTAGTCATGGAGCTGGATGTGCTTGAGGAGATAACTCGGGAACAGGAAAACAAGAGGGAGCGACTACCATGTCAGTACAGCCAGAACAAACCAGGAAAGCGTGGGAGAAAGACCACGTCGATCGATGCCAGAAGTTCGTCGATCGATGCCACCTCAAAATCTTCGCCGATCGATGCAAAAGTCACAACGATCGATGCTCGAAGGAATTCAGACGTGAATTTTTCATCGACAGAGGAAGCGCGACGTAGAAAAGGGGTTGTCGCAGTTTTAACAACGTCCATCGATGCTCCAGGCACGTCGATCGACGCCCAAGATCTGGGATAACAACCATCCAACTCTGATCCGCTGATTCTTGAACTCAAGACGCTTCCGGCGCACCTCATGTATGTTTTTCTGGGTTCTAATAACACTTACCCTGTTATTGTCTCTGCCTATCTTACACAGAAGGAGTTGGATAAATTACTTCGAGTTCTACAGAAATACAAGTCTGCCATTGGATGGACTTTGGGGGATATCAAGGGAATCAGTCCTTCACTTTGCATGCACAAAATCATCCTTGAAGAGGATGCCACACCGAAGAGACAAGCACAGCGATGACTGAACCCCATCATGCAAGAAGCCGTAAAGAAGGAGGTTCTCAAACTCCTAGACCATGGCATGATATATCCGATTTTCGAAAACAAATGGGTGAGCCCTACACAAGTAGTAGCCAAGAAAGGGGGGATGCAGATAGTAAATAATGATGATAGAGAGGAAGTAGCAACAAGACCAGTCACGGGATGGCGATTCTGCATTGACTATCGAGCCTTGAACACCACCATGTGCAAGGATCAGTTTCCTCTTCCTTTCATTGATCAAATGCTTGATAGATTATCCGGTTACCCTTTCTATTGTTTTCTTGATGGTTACTCAGGGTATAACCAGATAGCTGTGGCGCCAGAAGATCAGCACAAGACAACCTTCACCTGTCCTTATGGAGTGTTTGCCTACTGACGGATGCCGTTTGGATTATGCAACGCACCGGGGACCTTTCAAAGATGCATGATGGCAATCTTCCACGACCTGATCGAACAAATCATGGAGGTATTCATGGATGATTTCTCAGTTTTTGGTAGCTCATTTGACATATGTTTGCAGAATCTGGCTACCGTACTTGAGAGATGCACCGAGACAAGTTTATGCCTCAATTGGGAGAAATGCCACTTCATGGTGCAAGAAGGAATCGTGCTGGGATATCGAGTATCAGCTAAAGGACTAGAAGTGGACCGAGCCAAAGTGACAGCCATCGAAAAGATGCCGCCACCAACAAGTGTCAAAGCAGTCAGAAGTTTTCTTAGTCATGCCGAATTCTACAGAAGATTCATCAAAGACTTCTCAAAGATATCACGGCCTTTGTGCAACTTGTTGGAGAAGGATGTGTTATTTGTCTTCGACGACGACTGTCTGCAGGCCTTTGAAAAGCTGAAGGAGGCATTAGTGACAGCTCCAGTGTTGACTTCTCCGAATTGGAGCGAGCCGTTCATTCTGATGTGCGACGCCAGCAACTATGCAGTTGGGGCAGCTTTGGGGTAGCTGAAAGGAAGGCTCTTTCATGTGATTTACTACGCCAGCAAAAGCATGAACCCGGCCCAGTGCAACTATACCACCACAGAAAAGGAAATGCTTGCAGTCGTGTATGCATTTGACAAGTTTTGGTCCTATCTGATAGGTTCAAAGACGATTGTCTACACCAACCATGCAGCCATCAGATACCTGTTCGCGAAGAAAGATGCCAAGCCCAGATTGATCCGGTGGATACTCTTGCTACAAGAGTTTGATTTGGAGATCAAAGACAGAAAAGGGAGTGAAAATGTGATTGCAGACCATTTGTCACGATTAGAGCCACCGGTCGAAGGAGATGATCAGCTGATGAAGATCCGAGAGACATTCCCCGACGAACAGATCTATGCTATTAAGGATTTGAGGGAGACGTACGAGTTAAAAACACCATGGTATGCAGATTTTGTCAATTATCTGGTGACTGGCGTTCTTCCACCGGATTCTTCCCCATATGCAAAGAAGAAGTTTCTGCATGACGTCAGATTCTACTATTCGAAGGATCCCTACCTGTGGCGTAGATGCGCTGACGGTGTCATTCGCCGTTGTGTGCCTCTATCCGAGTGGCAAAAAATCTTTGAGGCCTGTCATTCATCTCCTGGTGAGGTTCATCATTCAGCCAACCGGACAGCATTCAAAATCCTTGCAAGCGGATTCTATTGGCCTTCCATCCACGAGATTTGCCGTGGGTGGATTACGAGTTGTGATCGTTGCCAGAGGACCGACAATATTTTGCGGAGGTATGAGATGCCACAGATCCCGGTAATTGAAGTTGAGATCTTTGATGTATGGGGAATCGACTTCATGGGTCCTTTTCCGCTATCCCAAGGGTTCTCATACATTCTACTGGCGGTGGACTACGTGTCACGATGGGTTGAAGCCATTCCAACAGTCACCAATGACTCCAAAGTCGTCATCAAGTTCCTTCAGAAGCTTATGACAAGATTTGGAACGCCAAGAGCCTTGGTAAGCGATGGGGGATCACACTTCTGTAACAAATGGCTTGCCTCTCTTCTTGCTAGATACGGAGTCAAGCACCGCGTTACCACCCCACACCATCCTCGAGGAAACGGGCTGACGGAGCTGTCCAACCGAGAAATCAAGCAAATCTTGGAGAAGACGGTGAAGCAGCGAAAAGATTGGGCAGCAATACTTGACGATGCACTTTGGGCATATCGCACCGCCTACAAAATGCCCATGGGGACGTCTCCTTATCAGCTCATCTTTGGAAAGTCATATCACCTCCCCATCGAGTTGGAGTACAAGGCTTGGAGAGCAGTGAAAGAGCTGAATCTGGATTGGAAAACGGCTGCAGAAGAGCGAGCCATGGCATTGAATGAATTGGAAGACTTTCGGGATGAAGCCTACGAGAACAATGACATATACAAGAAGCGAGCGAAGAGATTCCACGACAAAGGGATTCGCTCTCATGTTTTTCATTCAGGTGACAAAGTCCTCCTCTTCAAATCCCGTCTCCGCTTCATGCCCGGAAAGTTGCAATCAAAGTGGGATGGACCATACACCGTGATCTGTCAATTTCTGAATAGTGTAGTCGAGCTGGCTGGCCAAGATGGGAAGAACTTCAAGGTGAACGGGCAGAACCTTAAACCGTACTACACCCCACTCCAAGTTGGAGCGGTGGAGAAGTACTACTTGAATCGCCCATTAAAGTCCAGGTATTGTCGAGCTAGCGACATTAAACCAAGCACTGGTTGGGAGGTAACCCAACAATTTATTGCTTTTCTTACTTCTGTTATTTCAATTCAGTCTAGTTGAGTCAATAGGTCATAAATCAATTTTTGTAACTCTTTTCGAGTCAGTGCTCTGCTCGGGTCTGCGTCGATCGACGCCAGACTTCTGTCGATCGACGCAAAGTTTTGGCCCACGTCGATCGACGTAAAATCAATGTCGATTGACGCGAGCTTCTGGGCTTCGTCGATCGACGCGGGGTATCAGAGGCACGTCAGACGGGTTTTTAAACCCAGTCTCTTCATTTTTTCTTCCTCTCAAAACACACGCACGCGACACCCTTCTTCCCCAAACACCCATCCTCGAATTTTTTCCCTCCAAATTTGCCGCTCCAATCAACGGTATGTATCCTAGACCCTTCCACTTTGATTATTTCATGTGTTTTCAATGATTTGAGCATGATTTTGATGAAAATTGAACCTTGGAGCCCTAGTTTCAATTTTTGCTTTTTTGGCAATCTCATTGCAACTCTTCATGATTATTCGATATGGGTAGTTGTTCTAATCGATATACGTGCTTTTGGTGAGATTCTAGCATTGGAATTGGTTGAATTCGACTCTTTCTTGTTTGAGGATAATTCCAATTGGGGGGGTGATTTTCTTGTCCTGCTGTTTTAGGTAAAATTCTTTCAACTTTGGATGAAATATGCTAGGTTTGGGGGTGAATTGCATTAATGTTGAATCAATTTTGCTTGGGTAGATTCATTTTGAGGCTAATTGCATTTTTCTTGTTTTTGGTGAATTGGGGAATTTTGGTGAAATACTTTGAATATTTGTTGACAATTTTTCCGTCTATCCTTGCAGACAAAAATGGCATTCCGCCCTACTTTTGCCAACATGGCAGCCAAACGGAGGTTCCGAAAATTCTCTGGTGAAGAGTTCACGGTCCGCCAGACTCTGTACCCGTGTACAGAAATGATGCACATGTTGGGTATCAGACGAGATGTGGAGATCCTGCTGGAGAGAGTCAAATGGGACTCATGGATGACCAAGCGGTGGCCGCCCTACCCATCGCTCGTGTTGGAGTTTTTGGCATCGCTCCAAGTCTTTGATGTTCAGCTGGAGTCAGAGCCAACCACCATTTCCTTCCAACTTCTGAACAAACCCTATCAGCTGCCGAGAGACATGCTTGAGGAAGTTTGGGGTGTCCCCAAAACTGGCATCGGGTTTCTTCCCCCAGATTTTGACATGGCTGGGTTCTGGAGCCAAATCGCAACCGAGGCAAAAGGGGATGTGAGAGAGTTTGATTCAGGAAACATGAAGGCCTCTTCCATCGACAACCCCGTGTTCCGTTATCATCAGTGGTGCATGGGGGTGTCCATCACCGGCCGACATGAGAGCGCCAAAGTGAGAGTGGGGGAGCTCTACGCCATCTACTACATGCTGATAGGAGAGGAGTTCAGCTTGGCAGCACTGATCATGGACCACTGGAGGCACCAGATCAAGGCCTCCAAGGGCAACATTTGGAGCGGGGGATTGATTACCCCGATTGCGGAGCATCTGGGGATCGACTTGGCCAACATTGAGGTGCTCGAGGACAGCCGAGGCCTCAGCACTTCGTACTTGAGTCGGATGCTGATGCTTTCGCCCCGTGAAGGCGACTGGTCTTTGAGGATGTCCAACGGGGACAAGTTTCCACTACCGCAGAGGGCACTCACGCGTGTCACCGATTATCACTTCCGTGATAATTGGTTGATGAGCACACCCGCCCACATGAGGTTGATGGTTAGATCCCGTGGAGGACCCGGCACCTCCAGACTCCTTCACAGACCGCAGACACGGCCGGACCAGCGACCCCCAGCAGAGGACGCCGAGGATGAGGCGCCTGAGGATGAGGAGCATGATGGGGGAGCAGAGGAGATTCCAGGCAGGACCGGTGGAGCCTCGTCCAACCACTTTGTGGGAGGATCTTCTTCCTCCGGGATGGATCTGGCAATGATCTACCAGTTCATGCAGCAGCAGACTGCTTTGCATGCGGCGGAGTACACCCAGCAGGCCGAGTTCCGTCAGCAGGTGACCTCGAGGCTCAACACCCTCGACAGCCAGATGCAGCGTCTCCTTCTGAACACCCAACCTGATTCCGTCTACCTCCGCCGCCAGCAAGAGCCCCAGGACCGCCATCGGAGACTTCCCATCTGGCCATCCCCCGATGTGGTTATGGAGGATCCCTTGGAGGAGGAATGAGGTACCGTTTCTCTTTTCCTATCTAACTTGCAAACTTGTCCACTCCTTCGAGTGAAACAAGTTTGAGGGGATGAGGATCGGAAAAGGGAAACGTTTGCATTTGTTTTTATTTATTTACTATTTTTTATGATTTTTGTTTTTCGTTTTTGTTTTCATTTTTGTTTTTCTGAACCATCACCATCCTTGTTCTTTTGCTTCAATGTGAACAATTGCTCTCTGCAAGACTTTTCACTCAAATTAGTATTTTGAACTCTTGATTTGTGGTACTAGTTCTGAATTGGATAGTCTTGAGAATTGTTTTAGGAGCTTTTGAACATAGGGCAGTCGGAACTACTTTTGATTATGTTGGTATTGAAAACATGACTTGTCTTTCCGTGAATGAAAATTGTTGGTTGATAATTGAGATATTTGCTGATTGAGAAGGAAAATCTGTGTGATAAAGTAGCCGATGATAGGAGTTGTTTTGCTTGATAAGTTGATCTTTGAAATATAAATCCTTGCATGATAACTGTTCAAAGTTGGGTAATTATTGAGGAGTAACAAAATTTTAACCCTGTGTAAAAATTTAAGCCTTTCTTTTCGTTTGATGAGTGACAAGGTTTTTAGACATACTTCCTAGAATTTGACAAATTTCTCTCTTGAGGTTGCATTATTTCTCTCTTGAGGTTGCATTAAGTGTGGTAATAGGGTGAAAATTATTTTAGGCATGTTCTTTCGTAGCCCATCTCCCACACACTAACCTTTAATTTCCACTTGTAGCCCCTTTGAGCTTCGAATAAATTTTTCTTTGTTTAGAAGGGTTGATGAATAAAAAAAGGAATATGATTTATTGGATGGTGTGAATTGTGGGATTGTGATATGAGGCCGTGTGCAAAAATAGGGTTTCCCATGGGTAAATTAAGAAAAGTCAACAGTAGTGAAAAAAAAAGAGAGAGGAGAAAAATTGAAAAAAAAATTCATATGTGTAGTTCATGAAAGTTTAAGGCAAGTTCTAAGGGACCCTGAAAATTATAAAAGAGAAGGAGCAAAATTGTGCATGTGAAAAAAAAAATATTATGTGGTTATGATATACTTGGATTGTTGGGTTTGATTGCAATATCTTGAGTTACTTAGCCAAATATATCCCACCTTTTCGGTAAGCCACATTACAACCAAACAAAGACCTTTCTGATTCCCTGAAAAACCACACTAACAAGCAGTGGAGAGATGAGAATTTTGTCAAACTTATGGTGAGGTGAACTAAAACCTTGAGTGAGTGAAACACAAACCCTTTACTTGTTGAGCGATGAGTGCAAACACTGCCCGGTGAGGTTCCTCCTCAATGATTTAACGATGAGAATGTGTTTGGATTGCATGATTTATATGAATGAGTGATACTTGGATTGCAAAAGAAGCTAGTGAGGCATTGCACACTTGTATCTGCATTTGATTCGATTTCTTTTCTGCGAATTGATCGAGGACGATCAATGGTTTAAGTTTGGGGGAGTTGATAAGTTAGTATTTTTACCAACTTATCTAGTTGTTCTTTGGCTAATTGAGTGATGTTTAGATTGTTTTATGCGTAT
>JAPKLW010011950.1:0-10490 GCA_026898455.1 Plectranthus barbatus | reverse complement strand
GATTTTCCTAATCAATATTTTCAAGAACGCCTGGCTTAGTACTTAAAAGGTTATTCATTACTTCTTTCCCTGAGGGATCGATAATTTTATTTGCCGCTATATTATTAGCTTTGCTAAGTCGTGGGTTAAAAATATACGCGGTCAAATTTTGGCGCCGTTGCCGGGGAAATAATAGAATTAATCTTACTATTAAGTCTGTGATTGAGATATTGCTTTAGGCTATAATTTTCGTACTTTCTGAATTTTTCTCGTAATTTTCGTATTTTTCGTCGATCGACGCTTGGTTTCGTCGATCGACGAAGCCGTTTTCTTTCCGTCGATCGACACTAGTTTCCGTCGATCGACGCTTTGCTCGTTTCAGAGGCTCAATTTTCTTAACTCGGTTTGTTTATTTTCAGTCTTACTTCACTACCTACTTCGCTGTACAGGTAGTGCATGAGTACAAGAGCCCGAGGAAAGGACCCGCTGTATTATTACCCGGATATTGAAGCCACTTGCAGAAAGATCCGAAAGAATAAGCGTGCTCAGGAAGGCTCGAGTAATCTCACAATGGAAGACAACGTACCACCGCCTCCACCAGTGCTAACTGCAGAGGAGCAGGCTGTGCTTCTCCAAGAAGTTCAAGCTATGAGGGCGCAAATCCAACAGTACAACCTGGAAAGAGACCTCGAGAGGAACAATCCGAATGGAAGAGATCTTCGCCATAACCCATTGTTCGAGGACAAACCCGATGACGAAGAGGAAGACAATCCAGATCCTCCAGATGAGTCGGACGATGAGGAAGAAGAGGAAGCCATGCAGAACCGGTATAAACCTCGGTTCAAGGAGACTGATTTCAAGATTGGCATCAATGCCAACAATTTTGAACTGAAGACCGGGTTGGTGCAGATGGTGCAACAAAATCAATTCGGAGGAAGACCTACTGAGGACCCATATGCACACTTGGACAAGTTTATTATGCTCTGCAATACTGTAAAAATTGGAGGAGTCAGCAAGAGTGCCATCCGAATGCGTCTGTTCGCATTCTCTCTGAGGGACAAGGCACAATCATGGTTCACCGCACTGGACAAAGGAAGCATAGGCACGTGGACCGAACTGAGGAATGAGTTTCTAGGGAACTTCTCCCCTCCTAATGTTATCAGGCAAAAACGGAAAGAAATCATCAGGTTCGCTCAAAGGCCTGACGAGAGCTTCAGTGAGGCGTGGGAAAGATTCAAAGAACTGTTGAGAGCCTGTCCCGGACATGGTTTTCCGCCAGGAGAACAAGCTGAAGCATTCTATGAAGGGCTCAATGATAAGACAGCCAAATTGGTGGACACCACTCTAGGAGACACAGTCATGATGAAAAGTGGAAAGAAAGCCATGGAGTTCTTCCAAAAGATGGCCAACAACACTCAAAGGTGGTCCTCAAACCGAACTCGGCCTGTGAAAGCTGTCGAGAAAGTAGTAGAAAAAGCGGTGGAAAAAGTTGTCGAGCAACCCGACTTGGCAGCCGAGCTGAAAAAGCTCAGGGAAGAGTTTGCTAATCTGAAGCAAGAGAAAACTGTTGCTGCAGTTGAAGCAGTGCAGGGTCCAACCGAGGAAGACAACGCCGAGGTGAATTTCATTCAAAGGGGCGGTTATCAAAACAACTACCGAGGAGGATATCAGCAACGCTATCAGCAGAATAACCAGCCATACACCTTCAATCACGCAAGGAATCACCCTGGATTCTCTTATGAAAACCCTCAAGCTGCAGAGCAACCACCACCAGGATTCGCCGTACAAGACAGAGTGATAGTGGAGAAGAAGAAGCCAAATCTCGAGGAGATTTTGGCTAAATTTATGGAAGGCTCCACCGACACTGTAGCCAAGCTAAAGCAGGAAATTTCGGGGGTGAACACAAAGGTCGATCAGGTACAGAAGCACGTGCAGATCATTGAAAATCAAGTCAGCCAGATCGCCGATGCACTTGGAACCAAACACAAGCCGGGACAACTTCCGAGCAACACTCAGGTCAACCCCAAGAATCAGAATCAGAGAAATCAAGTGAACGCTATCACTCTGAGAGGGGGCAAAACCTACGAAGGGCCCAAGCAAGCAGGGACAGACAACCGAGATGAAGGAGAAGCCGAGGAAGAAGGAGAAGTCACCACAGGAGAAGCTCCGTCGACCGACGAAGCACCTCCGTCGATCGATGAAGCACCAAAGCATCCGTCGACCGAGGATAATGCTCATTGATCGACGGCCGCCCCTACTCTGCCAATGTACAAGCCGCCTCTGCCCTTTCCGCAGCGGCTTGCCAAAGCCAAGATGAACGAAAGATATGCACGATTTCTGGAGACAATGAAGAAGGTGCATATCAACATCCCATTGGTAGAAGCTCTTCAAGAAATGCCCGGGTACATCAAGTTTCTGAAAGACATGGTCTCTCAGAAAAGATCGTTCGTGGAGCACGAGACGGTCAACCTGTTCGAAGAGTGCAGCGCCATCATCCAAAAGAAGATGCCGATCAAAAGGGAAGACCTGGGTTCCTTCACAATTTCTTGTGTCATCGGAGGTGAGACCTTCGGAAAGGTTCTCTGTGATTCGGGGGCATCAATCAACCTGATGCCACTTTCAATCTTCAAACGGTTAAAGATCGGAAGCATCAAGCCCACGACAATCTCACTGCAGATGGCCGATCGATCAGTCACCTATCCTAAGGGCATCATTGAAGATGTGTTGGTAAAGGTAAAGGACTTCATTATTCCTGCTGACTTTGTGGTGCTCGACATGGAGGAGGATCAAAATATTCCTCTGATCCTCGAAAGACCATTCCTGAAGACCGGAGGGGCATTGATCGACATCCACGACGGCAAGCTGACGTTCCGAGTGAACAATGAGTCCATCACATTCTCGATCTACAAGGCAATGCAGAAGCACAATGATGGAAGTTATGCAGAAGAAAGCCACATGATCAACTGCTTCAGCCCGGTAATGTCTTCCCCCTTCACTTGTCTCAAAAGTGAGCCGGATTTCCTGGAAAACTGTCTGCAACACTCCCTTTCCTCGTCCACGAATCTGGACGAAGCAACTGAGGGGATCCTGAATCTGGTCATGGAGCTGGATGTGTTCGAGGAGATTACTCGTGAGAAAGAACTTAAAAGAGAACCGCTGCCCAGCCACTACAGCCAATCCTCGTCGATCGACTACACTGCCTCGTCGATCGATGCTGCAACAACGTCCTCGTCGATCGACGACGCTGCTCCATCGATCGACGGCAACCTGGAGAAGCCGTTTTCCAGCTCGGAACCACCACTTCTGGAGCTCAAGACACTCCCGACACACCTCAGGTACGCATTCCTTGGGTCAGATAGCACTTACCCTGTTATCGTTTCTGCTTATCTTTCACAGGGAGAGCTAGACAAACTGCTGCGAGTTCTAAGGACATACAAGACCGCCATTGGATGGACCTTGGGAGACATCAAAGGGATCAACCCTTCGCTGTGCATGCACAAGATCATCCTTGAAGAGGATGCCAAACCGAAGAGACAAGCACAACGACGTCTAAATCCTATCATGCAAGAGGCTGTAAAGAAGGAAGTTCTCAAACTCAAGAAGTTCTCAAACTCCTTGACCATGGCATGATCTACCGAATTTCCGACAGCAAGTGGGTAAGCCCTACACAAGTAGTAGCCAAGAAAGGAGGGATGCAAATTGTAAAGAATGATGATGGGGAAGAAGTAGCGCAAAGACCAATCACGGGATGGCGAGTCTGCATTGACTACCGGGCTTTGAATGCCGCCACGTGCAAGGATCATTTTCCTCTTCCATTCATTGATCAAATGCTAGATAGATTGTCTGGTTATCCTTTTTACTGCTTTCTTGATGGTTACTCAGGGTACAATCAGATAGCTGTGGCTCCTGAAGATCAACACAAGACGGCATTCACCTGTCCATATGGAGTGTTCGCCTACCGACGGATGCCCTTTGGACTATGCAATGCACCGGCCACCTTCCAGAGATGCATGACGGCTATCTTCCACGACTTGATCGAGGACATCATGGAGGTATTTATGGATGATTTCTCAGTTTTTGGTAGCTCATTCGATGTCTGTTTGCAGAATTTGGCCACGGTACTTGAGAGATGCACCGAGACAAACCTGTGCCTCAACTGGGAGAAATGCCATTTCATGGTTCGGGAAGGAATCGTGTTGGGACATCGAGTATCAGCCGAGGGATTGGAAGTGGATCAAGCCAAGGTGATAGCCATTGAGAAGATGCCACCACCAACAAATGTCAAAGCCGTCCGAGGTTTCCTAGGTCATGCAGGATTCTAGAGGAGGTTCATCAAAGACTTCTCGAAGGTATCCCGGCCCTTGTGCAACCTGTTGGAGAAGGATGTGTCCTTTGTTTTTGATGAAGAATGTCTGAAGGCATTTGAGAAGTTGAAAGAAGCACTGGTAAGTGCACCAGTCCTCACCGCACCAGATTGGAAAGAGCCTTTCACATTGATGTGCGACGCCAGCGACTACGCTGTTGGAGCAGTTTTGGGCCAACTGAAAGGAAGACTCTTCCATGTGATTCAATACGCCAGCAAGAGCATGAATCCGGCCCAATGCAATTACACCACAACGAAAAAAGAGATGCTCGCGGTCGTGTATGCATTCAACAAATTCCGGCCTTATCTGATAGGCTCAAAAACAATTGTCTACACCGACCATGCAGCAATCAGGTACCTGTTTGCAAAACAAGATGCCAAGCCCAGACTGATCCGATGGATACTGCTATTGCAAGAATTCGACTTGGAGATCAAGGACAGAAAAGGAAGTGAGAACGTCATCGCCGACCACTTGTCAAGGCTCGACCCACCTGCCAAAGGAGATGACCAGCAATTGACAATCCGAGAGATATTCCCTGATGAACAAGTCTATGCCTTGAGGGACATGAAAGAGATGTATGAATCCAAAACCCCGTGGTACGCAGACTTTGCCAATTATCTGGTCGGCGGCATACTTCCTCCGGACTCCTCTCCATATGCAAAAAAGAAGTTTCTGCACGATGTCAGATTCTACTATTGGGAGGATCCATACCTTTGGCGCAGGTGTGCTGATGGCGTCATTCGCCGCTGTGTGCCCCAGTCCGAGTGGCACAAAATCTTCGAAGCTTGCCACTCATCTCCTACCGGTGGCCACCATTCAGCCAACCGGACTGCCTTCAAAATTCTTGCAAGCGGATTCTATTGGCCTTCCATCTACGAAGTCTGTCGCGGATGGATAACGGGCTGTGATCGCTGCCAGAGGACCAGAAATATTTCGCGAAGGGCTGAGATGCTACAGACTCCGGTGATTGAAGTTGAAATATTTGATGTCTGGGGGATCGACTTCATGGGACCCTTCCCGCCATCGCAAGGATTCACATACATTCTATTGGCGGTGGACTACGTGTCACATTGGGTCGAAGCCATTCCGACAGCCACCAACGATCACAAAGTCGTCATCAAGTTCCTGCAAAAGCTCATCACAAGATTCGGAACGCCAAGAGCCCTGGTAAGTGATGGGGGATCACATTTTTGTAACAGATGGCTTTCTTCTCTTCTTGCTAGGTACGGAGTAAAGCACCGCGTTACTACCCCATATCACCCTCAAGGGAACGGGCTGACAGAACTATCCAACAGAGAAATCAAGCAGATTCTGGAGAAGCCGGTAAAGCGAAGAAAGGATTGGGCGGCAGTCCTCGACGATGCACTTTGGGCATACCGCACCGCCTACAAAACACCGATTGGGACATCTCCATATCAGCTGATTTTCGGAAAGTCATGTCATCTTCCCGTCGAGATGGAGCATAAAGCTTGTAGGGCAGTGAAGGAATTGAATTTGGATTGGAGGACAGCTGCAGAGGAACGCGCTATGGCACTGAACGAATTAGAAGACTTTTGGGACGAAGCCTATGAGAACAACGTCATTTATAAGAATCGAGCGAAGAGGTTCCACGACAAGAAGATCCGCTCGCATGTCTTCTATTCAGGTGACAAGGTTCTCCTTTTCAAATCCCGTCTTCGATTCATGCCCGAAAAGCTGCAGTCAAAGTGGGCCGGACCATACACCGTGATCAGCCAATTCATGAACGGTGTAGTTGAATTAGCTGGCCAAGATGGAAAGAATTTCAAAGTGAACGGCAAAACCTGAAACCATACTTCACCCCTCTTCAGATCGGAGCAGTGGAGAAGTATTACTTGAATCGCCCTTGAAAGAAAATCAGGTATTGTCGAGCTAGCGACAATAAACCAAGCACTGGTTGGGAGGTAACCCAACAGATTCCTGCTTTATTTAATTCTGTTATTTTCAAATTTTGTCAGTCAAGTCAGTTGAGTTTTCGTTTTTTGTTTCAAATTGTTTTGGGTCCAGTCATCTGTCGACCACATCGATCGAGGCACCTTGGCATCGATCGATGAGAAAATTCAGCCTCGTCGATCGACGAAGATGCACGTCGATCGACGAGAATGTTTCACCTTTGTCGATCGACGAAGATGCCTCGTCGATCTATGCGAACATTGCTGAGTCGGACAGAGACGGGTTTAAAACCCACTTTTCCTCATTTTTTTCTCCACAAACACACGATGCACGCCCCTCTCACTCTCCCAAACACCCACTTCGAATTTTTCTCTCCAAATTCATCAAAACCAACCACGGTATGTATCCTAACACTCTCCTCTTCGATTATTTCACATGTTTTGAAGGATTTGAGCATGGATTTTGATAAAAAAAATTGAATTTGAAGCCCTTGTTTTCATTTTTGCAATTTTGTCAATTTCGTTGCTATTCATTGTGATTATTCGATATGGTTAGTTGTTTTTGTCGATATACTCGCTTGTGCTTGGTTTGCTGCTTGAATTTCATTGATCTCTACGTACGATAGTTTGGGGGATAATTCAAGATTGGGGGTGTTATTCTAGTTTTGTTATTTCTGGGCCAAATTTTTTCAATCATGAAGGTAATATGCTAGGATAGTGTTTGAATTGCATGTTTTGCATGGGTAAATTTGTTTCTTTGGATGTTCACACAATTAGATGCACTTACATTGGAAATTTTGTGAAGAATTGTGATGAACTTTGACAAATTTTTCCATTACCCTTGCAGTTTGACCATGGATTTTCGACCCACCTTTGCCAAGCAAGCTCATGAGAGGCGATACAGAAAATTCATAGGAGATGAGTTCACTATCCGGCAGACACTTTACCCATGCCCAGAGACAATGCAATTACTGGGAATCCGAGCCGATGTAGAGGCTCTCTTGCAGAGAATTGATTAGAATGCTTGGATGACAGCCCGCTGGCCGACATACCCGTCGCTCGTCCTGGAGTTTTTTGCTTCACTCCGTGTCTTCAAGGTTCAGCAGGAGTCAGAGCCGACCACAATTGGCTTCCAGCTTTTGAACCAGTACTATGAAATTCCAAGGGACGAGCTTGAAGAAATCTGGGGAGTCCACGTTGGGGGGGTCGGTTTCCTTCCCCCACATTTTGACATCGCCCGTTTCTGGTCCCAGATTGCTTCTGATGCAAGTGAGGACCTGCGGGAGTTTGACTCGGGGAACTTGAAAGCATCCTCCATCGACAACCCAGTCTTCAGATATCTTCAGAGATGCATGGGGGTGTCGATCACCGGCAGACATGAGAGCGGAAAAGCGAGAGTGGGGGAACTTTTTGCCCTCAATTGCATGTTGACAGGGGAGCAGTTTAGCTTCGCAGCGTTAGTCATGGACCAATGGCGGCATCAGATCAAGGCCACCAAGGGCAACATTTGGAGCGGGGGATTGATCACCCCGATTGCGGAACATGTGGGGATCGATTTGACACAAATCGAGTCGCTTGAGGACGACAACTGAGGGCTCGGTATTGGGACTCTGGTGAAGATGACGATGCTTTCACCACGGGCGTCAGGTTGGTCTTTGAGGATGTCCAATGGGGACAGATTTCCACTTCCACAGCGGGACCTCACTCACGTCACCGATCATCACTTCCGTGATAATTGGTTGATGAGCACACCCGCCCACATGAGGCTGATGGTCAGAGCACAAGGAGGCCCAGGTACCTCCAGGCTTCGACACCGACCACTGACCCGGCCAGACCAGCGACAGCCGCTGATGCCCCCAGAAATGCCCGAAGAGGAGGAACCTCAGGATGACGAAGGAGGAGAGCACAGCCCTGACCGGACCGGCAGACAGCCGCTACACCACTTCTCGGGAGAGTCTTCATCTTCCGGTGTGGATCTGCGATGATCTACCAGTTTATGCAGCAGCAGGCTGATTTGCATGCAGCAGAGCATGCACGGCAGGCAGATTTTTGACTGAATGTGAACACGAGGTTGAACAACCTCGACGTTCAGATGCAGCGACTCCTCCTGAACACGCAGCCTGAGTCCGTCTACCTACGCCGGCAAAGAGAGCGACAAGACCGCCGACGGCGATTGCCCGTGTGGCCATCTCCCGATGTCGAGATGGAGGATTCTCCAGAGGAGGAATGAGGTACCGTTTCCTTTTTCCTTATCTAACTTTCAAACTTTTCCACTCCTTCGAGTGAAACAAGTTTGGGGGGATGAGGATAGGAAAAGGGAAACGTTTGTTTGTTTTCATTTTTTTTTCCTTTTCGTTGTTTCGTTGTTTTTCTGTTTTTGTTTTCAATTTTTTTTTTTTTCTGAACCATCACCATCCTTGTTCTTTTGCTTCAGTGTGAACAATTGCTCTCTGCAAGGCTTTTTTCTTAAAATTAGTATTTTTGAACTCTTGATTTGTGGTACTTGTTCTAAGTGAATAGTCTGAGCATTGTTAGGAGCTTTTGAACATAGGACAATCAGAACTTTTTGATTATGATGGTGTTATGACTACTTACTTGTCTTTGCTTGAACTAGAATTATTGATTGATAATCGAGATATTTGCGGATGAAGAATGATAATCTATGTGATAAAGTAGCCAATGATAGGAGCTGTTTTGTTTGATATATTGATCTTTGAAACTTAAATCTTTGCATGATAACTGTTCGAAATTGGATAACTATTGAGGAGCAACGAAAATTTCTACCTTGTAAGGATTTGTGCCAATTTTTCGTTTGATGAGTGACAAAGTTGTTAGATTTATTTCCTAGAATTTGACGAATTTCTCTCTTAAGGTTGCATTAAGTGTGGTACTAGGGTGAAAATGATTTTAGGCATGTTCTTTCGTAGCCCATTTCCCATACACTAACCTTAAATCTTCACTTGTAGCCCCTTTGAGCCTTGAATGAATTTTTTTCTTTGATTAGAAGGGTTGATGAATAAGATGATTGTGATTTATTGGATGGTGTGAATTGTGGGAATGAGATGTGAGGCTATGTGCGAAAAAAAAAAAAGAGAGAGAAAAGAAGAGAGAAAAGAAAAAATCTATAGGGGTTTCCATGGGTACAGTGTGAAAAATGAACATTGATGAAAAAAAAAAAGAAGAGAGAAAGAAAATGAGGAAAACTTACTTATGTTGTTCATAAATAACTAAGAGCAAGTTCTTAGGAACCCCGGGAATGATGTAAAGAAAAGAAAGGAAAAGAACAAGATTGTGTGTGAAAATAGAAAAAAATGATGTGGTTATGATATGCTTGGGTCTTTGGGTTTGATTGAAATATTTTGAGTCACTTAGCCAAAAATATCCTACCTATTAGGTGAGCCACATTACAACCAAATGAAGACCTTTCTGATTCCCTGAAAAGCCACACTAACAAGCAGTGGAGAGATGAGAAGTTTGTCAAACCTATGGTGAAATAAACTAAAACTTTGATTGTGTGAATTTCAAAATCCTTTTTGCTTGATTGAGCGGTGAGTGCAAACACTGTCCGGTGAGGTTTCTCCTTAATAGTTTACCAATAAGGATTTGTTTGGATTGCATGATTTATGTGAATAAGTGAAACTTGGATTGCAAAAGAGGCTTGTGAGGCATTGCACACTTGTATCTGCATTTGATTGAAGTTCTTTTCTGTGAATTGATCGAGGACGATCAATGGTTTAAGTTTGGGGGAGTTGATAAGTTAGGATTTTCACCAACTTATCTTATTGTTCTTTGACTGATTGTGTAGTGTTTAGATCGTTTTTGTATCATTTTTGTGCATGAATTGGATTTTGTACTTGGAATGTCGTGTTTGATGAATCATGCAGGTTTTTAGTCGAAAAACTGAGAAGGATTAGAATCCCAGTTTCAGCACCCTGTCGATCGACGAGGCAAAGGAAACCAAGAGCTCGATGGAGGAACAAGGGAGATCGACGGAAGTCAAGGTCTCGTCGATCGACGCCAATGCTCGTCGATCGACGAGGATGTCCAAGGCCCAGCGATCGACGCCAAGCAGCCACGGTCGACGCGCATGCGGGAATCCTAGTCTGGATCTGATTTGGAGATTAACGCATATCTAACCCTAGATACTGCTAGATACATCTTCCACCTCTATAAATATTCATGTGAATTCGTTTTTTGAGAGAGGTAGACAGAGAAAAACCAGAATTAGAGAGAGAAA
>JAPKLW010011949.1:0-10490 GCA_026898455.1 Plectranthus barbatus | reverse complement strand
CGGCGTTCTTGCTCCGCAAGACTTCTTTCCTCTTCAGCGAGCCGAGCTGTCTCCTCCTCAGCAGCTGCTCGCGCCCTTTCCCCCTCTTGGATCCGCACCAAAAAGGAGGACACCCCAGAGGTGAACGTCTCCATTTGCTGCGCCATTTCAGTACGGTAGGAGGAAAAACGCTGCTCCAGCCGGGCGTCAATGATAGCCAATAGTTGCGCCGGCGGGTGGACTTCGGAAAGAGGCTCTGCTGACAGGGCCATCGAAGTGGGGGGCTCAACAGATGAGGCTTCAGCCATCACTATATCAGCGCCAGATGCCCCATCCACAACTTGCTCTGCAGCGGCTGCTGGTGCTGCTGCTGCTGCTGACGCTGACTCCTCAGCTGATTCCCCCACCAGCACCTCAGCTGATGCTGGTGGGACTTGATCTTCTGCAAAGTCCGCCTCCACCCAGTCAACGGGCTCCAGCTCCACAACATTCGGAGCACCAGCGACTGCAGGGACCAGCCATCTGCTGCGGGAGGGATCCTCCTCCACCACATGATCAATTAGCAACTCAGTGGCTGCCATATCGAACAGACGGGCAAAGTAGAGGAGGAGCGGTGGGAGGGCAATCAGTATTCGGATCCTTCGGAGAGCGTAGACCACCTGAAAGCCCCGGCTGGTGCGGTGGAACTGGAGAAAGGGCACTCGGACACGCCTTGGCTTCGGGAGTCCTGAGCTGCCAGTCCTTAGGCGATAATCAAGAATCTTCTGCACTCGCCGCCGGACACGCCTAAGGGACAAGGGCTCTGGCTCGTCAGTTAATGTATCCATGAATTCATTCGCCCAGGCCTCTTCATTCCTCCAGTATTCCAGCCCCAGCCTAGCGTACAGAACTGAGCGCTTCTCCACCGTGAGATACCGCTCCACACGGTCAAAGATCCTCCATCGCCGCAGCTCACAGTACAGAGTCGGGTTGACAACCCACAGATACCGGAAGTCATTAAACATGTCGAGATCAACGGCATCCTCGACCTCCACCGTGATATTTTCTGCGTACTCATACAGAGTACGGTTGTAGAACTCCATCGGCCTCAGGGGCAGGCACCAGTCCTGGATGCGGGAAGCTAAGACCGACTGGTGGGGGAGCCCGCGGAGGGGAATGATGTTGAGAATGCTGTAGTCAGGCACTTGAGAGGTGTCGAAGGCCTCTTCATCGCGTAACTCCCACCGATGGGGTCCATTGACCATCTCCTCATATTCATCAGCGTCGACCACGTTGTAATTGAGGACGCTGACGGTTATGTCACGTCGTGGTCGCGAATCAGCACGTCGAGGCTGTGCTGTTGAGGATGTCGCTGGTCGTCCAGAAGTTGAGGCTCCTTGGGACTGTTGACGACCGAGCTGAGCCTTCCCTTCCTTTGCAAAATCTGGGAACAGGTTCCTTGGCTCCATCCTCTGGATTGTGGAGTGATGGACAACTGGTGGCTCCTCTTCTTCAGAATCATCAGAGATAACAATGGGAGCCTTCCCAGCAGTCCTTGCACCAGTCTCCACATCCATCTCTTCTTCCTTCTCTGCCTCCTTCTCTTCCTTCTCCTCCGCCAGTTTTTCCGGGGTGGTCGCCCGCTCATCAACTCCTCCGCTGGCAACCCCTTGCACTGCCAGCGGGCCTTCTTCGGCAACTCCGCTTCCGCTGGCATCCCCTTGCGCAGCCAGCGGATCCTCATCTTCAGCATCAGCACCGCTGGCATCCCCTTGCGCAGCCAGCGGGCTCCCAGCCTCTTCCTCATCCGGCTGGTAGTGCTCGACTATGGACATGATGTCCTCGTCGACTCCCATCACCAGCAGGCGCTGATATGTATCTTCTGGTAAAATCTCGCCTGGTGGTGGGGAAGCTGGTGGGCTGGCACTTGGACTTTCATCAGCCTTTCCTTTGCCCTTGCTTGCCAGCCTCAGCTGTTCAGCCAGCTCCTCCTGGTGCCTGGCTTCATGCTCTGCCTTAATCTTGGCAAAGCGCTCGTCACGAGCGGCCAGTTCAGCTTCCAGCTCCTGCTGGGCCTTCAACGCCTTCAGCCTGGCCTCAGCTTGCTTCTTCCTCACTATAGAGGCACTTCTCTCCTTCTTGGCCTTCTTCGTTATCTGCTCACCCAGGGTGAGGATCCTCTTCCTCTTCCTGGTCATAATCTCCAGCTGCTCCTCCTGGGTCTGTCCCAATATGTTCCTTGGAGCTGGACCAAGAACCAGTGCCTGATGTGGCTGCTGATGCTGATGCTTCTTGGGTCTTTTGGGCTTCTTCTGGGATGGCTCGTCAGTAGGGACGATGCGGATGTCCCGGGGATGGATGCCAGTGGCCGCTTCCACTGCATCTCCCAGCTGGGCGAAGAGACGCTCAGTCTCTCGCTGGCGCTTGAGCGCAGCCCTTTCTTCTTCAGTCAGCGGGCGAGCCATAACTGGCAGTTGCTTGCCCTCATCCACCTCATCTTCCTCAGAGACACCCTCAGAAGGGTTCACTGAGGTCTTCCCCTTCAGCCTCCTGGGCTTCTTGTAGTCTGGGCGGGGGAGTTTGGCTTGCTCCTTGGTCGGAGGGATGAAGTCCGAACTGACCAATTGCTCACCCTGGTCCACCCCATCACCCAACTCCATCTCCAGTAGGCGGCTGATACGAAGCCCAAAGGATACGGAATGGGCAAACCTCCCTTCAGTCGGAACGTCGATGTTCCTGCCGACGTGTTCCAGGAGCCGGCCGTAAAGGAATTCGGCCCAGTTCCCTTGAATCCCGTCAGCAAGGGCACTCATCACGGAGAACTTCCGGATGCTCAGCTCTGCGTATGACCCCACTTCGCACTGCAGCATTCGTACGACTATGTCGCACACCATCTGCCAAAACTCGTCCATCTCGGACTTTCTCATTCCAGTCCGGAAGGTGGTCACCTCCACCTTCTTCCACTGGGTCCAGCGCTTCTGGAACTCGACGGTGTTGTTCTGAAGGTAGGTAGCCACATCCTCGCCTTCGTTCCTTAGCCCGAACATCTCGGCGAGGTACTCGGGGGAGACGGTGATCAGGTGTCCAAACACCGAAGTGGTGAAGGACCGTCCGCCGTCGGCGATCACCGCCCGTGCGTAGAACTCCGCCACCAGGTGCGGATGGAAAGTCTGGGGCGCCGCCGTCAGATACTGTCGGAGGCCTTCATGATCGATCATCTCGATCAGCTCCTCCCCATGGTTCTTTCTGGCCAGTTTTTCGTTGAGGATCTTCTCCTTTTGAACTTGTGCGGCTCTGACTTGGGCATTTGACAACCGATCACGGGTTGCCGGCTTGTTCAGGGCAACAAGTCGCGCGAACGGATAAGTATAGTCAATATCCTCAATCTTCACAATGCCGGTGTACGTCGGCATGTGCTGCTCGGCAACTGGTAGTCTGGGCTCACCAGACGATGAAGATGTGGAAGGTGGGTTGTCTTCCGGGGGATTATCAGTTGGGGGGCGTGAAGATGAAGCCATAATCTCAGGAAACTTAAGAATTTTGAGAGAGAATGAGAGAGATTAGGGCTGGAAAAATGTGAAGGATCGTAAAAGGTTTCTCCGGTGAGGGACCTCGAGTATTTATACTCGAGTCCATGCAGGAATCTACGACCAGGATCAACGCTCAGTACGCGGAGATCTACGGTCATCAGCAGGCCTGATTCCCTGTGTTGACGGGCGTGGTCGTGCTGACGTGCTGCACGACGTGGTGCTGACGTGGTGCGCTGCAGTTGGTGGAAACCAAACGTCGGACTGCGCAGCCACTGTGCACATTAAATGTGGCATTAAATGCCGCATTAAATTCGGAGATCCGCATACGCCATCGGATTCGAACGATCCCGCCATTTCTGCGACAGCTGGCTTGGCTGGGCATCACCAGCATACGCCAGTCGCATACTTCCCCCTAACTGGTTGGCCTCTTCATCAGTTGGCAACTGATACCACATGCTTATAATACATTCTGCTGGCAAACTCATCAGTTAGCAACTGATACCACTTATTGAAGAGCCATTTCTCCACTTGATGATAATTTCTTCAGTTAGCAGCTGATACCACCTTGTAGATATACATCATCAGTTAGCAACTGAGACCACTTGAGAAATCAACCACTTGCTGGTAGCACGTCCTGCTGGCAAACTCATCAGTTAGCAACTGATACCACTTGATGATCAGACTAGCGACCTTAACCAGATTGAGAGCTTGGACTCAATTTTTGCCAGTCGTGGGAATGACCACCAGTTATCTGCTGGCAACTGGAAGTGGATCCATTTCTTCAACACTGCTAGAAGGTGGCAGCTGGGACCCAATTTCGCTTCAGCGGAAGATAAAAGCTGGCAAGATGAAATGAGAGCTGGGACTCATTTCCTTGGACAATTGAGGGATAAAGTCCGCCAGTAGATATCATCTGTGGTTGGTAGACACCACTAGTCGAGAAACACCACAACTGAGAACTTGGACTCAGTTGTAATCAGCATACGCCAGAGAATCAAGAACAGAATGAGAGCTTGGACTCATTCTTCCTCATCATTAAGGCTCGCATCAATCTCCATAAGACCGAGTTTGATGCACAACTCCTTGAATCTTGCTTCTGGCAGGGGCTTTGTGAAGATGTCAGCCAGTTGATCTTCAGTACGAATGTAGTCCACGCTGACATCCTTCTTCTCGACATGATCACGAATGAAGTGATGTCGAATGTCTATGTGCTTGGTCCTGGAGTGATGAACCGGATTCTTCGTGATGCACATAGCACTGTTGTTGTCGCAATAAATAGGAACACAGCCAGTGTCCACTTCATAATCAGCCAGTTGTTGCTTGAGCCAAATAATTTGAGCACAGCAACTGGCAGCGGCAACATACTCAGCCTCAGTGGTAGAAGTAGCTACAGAGTGCTGCTTCTTGCTGAACCAGCTAATCAGCTTGTGTCCGAGAAACTGACACGTACCACTGGTACTCTTGCGGTCAATACGGCATCCAGCGAAATCTGAATCTGAATATCCGATAAGCGTAAGCTCATCATTTCTGGGATACCATATTCCAAGAGATTCTGTCCCCTTCAGATATTTCACAATCCGTTTAGCAGCTTCCATGTGTGACTTCTTAGGATTAGCTTGAAATCTGGCACACACTCCGACTGAATAAGAAATGTCGGGTCTGCTGGCAGTGAGATAGAGGAGTGATCCAATAATTCCTCGGTATATAGTAGGATCAACTGATTCCCCTTGCTCATCAAGAAATATCTGGCAGCTGGTACTCATCGGGATCCTTAGAGACTTAGTCTTCTCTGGGCAATATTTCTGAATAAGATCCTTGGTATACTTCCGCTGGCTGATAAAAATACCATCAGCTGATTGCTGGACTTGAAGTCCTAGGAAGTATGTCAGCTTGCCCATCATACTCATCTGGAATGAGGTCTGCATCAGCTTAGAAAACTTCTCACAGAGAGATATGTTCTTGGATCCGAAGATGATGTCATCGACATAGATCTGCACCATCAGCATGTCAGCTCCATCGTTGAGAAGAAAGAGAGTCCGATCGATCTTCCCTTTTCGAAATCCATTGCTGGTGAGGAACTGAGATAGTGTATCATACCAAGCCCTGGGCGCCTGTTTCAATCCATACAGGGCCTTCCTTAGCTTGTACACTTTGGTGCCAATTTCGAATCCAGGAGGTTGCTCTACATATACCTCCTCCTTTAGCTCGCCATTCAAGAATGCGCTCTTCACGTCCATCTGGAACACCGTGAAGCCGTGATACGCTGCATAGGCCAAAAACAGCCGTATCGCCTCCATTCTTGCAACTGGTGCAAAGGTCTCATCAAAATCGATGCCTTCACACTGTCTATAGCCCTTGGCGACTAAACGAGCCTTGTTCCGGGCCACAATGCCATCTTCATCTCGCTTGTTCTTGAAAACCCACTTGGTGCCGATCACTGACTGGTGTGATGGTCTCTCTACCAAGTCCCAAACATTGTTGCGAGTGAACTCCGCAAGCTCTTCGTGCATGGCATTGATCCAATCTGCAGATTCGAGCGCATCTTTGATGGATGTAGGTTCCATCTGAGATATAAAGCAACTCAATAGCGCACTGCCGTGCCTGGTCTGGACAGAACCTTCCAGATCACCGAGAATAGCATCAGATGGGTGATCCCTCAGCCATTTGGGAGGACCAGCGACCGCTGGTGCCGGCTGGGAAACAGGTTCATCTGTCCTGACGACTGGTGCTTCCAAATTTTCACCAGTCGGGGCTGGAACAGCAACTGGCTGTTGACCTTCAGTTGGAACTTCACCAGTTGGGATTTCTTCAGCTTCACTCTCTGACTGATTTCCAGCGCCTTCGCCAGTATCAGCTGGCTCCTCTCTTCCAGCTGGCTCCGCGTCTTCTGGCTCAAGGACTCCAGTCAGAATTCCCCCTTGATTAATGCATGATCCACTCAGGGAGATTGAGTGTGAGGTCTCAGCAAGGTCATTTGCATCACCGACCCTCTCAGGTTGCTGATGGGCACCTGAGGTAACTGGTTGTGAAGATGATCCATTCATCGGTCTAGTCGAACCAGTTGGTTGAGCATTGGAAGAATTCCTGCCCAACTGGTCATTGACATCATTGACCTCAGGAACATCTTCAGCCAGTTGGCGTAAGGTCCTGCGCACTAAAGTAGCTTCATCAAAAACAACATTGCATGTTATTTCCACAAGCTGGGTCGTCTTGTTAAATACTCTATAGCCCTTGTGAGAGGGGTGTCCATATCCGACAAACACACCCTCATCAGCTTTAGGCGAGAAAGCATTTAAGTTCGACTTCCCATTATTATGGATATAACATGGAGAACCGAATGCACGAAGATGAGCTAAAGTAGGCTTACGACCGAAGTACACTTCGTAGGGAGTTTTCTGAAGTCTGTCGTTGATCCCGCTCCTATTCTGAGTATAGCAAGCAGTCACCAACGCCTCTCCCCAGAAACTCTGACCCAAACCAGACTCAGCCAGCATGGATCGGACTGCTTCCTTCAGCGTCCTGTTCCTACGTTCTGCCAGTCCATTTTGCTGTGGTTGCCTTGGTGTAGATCTCTCATGTTTGATCCCGGCCTCCGCGCAAAAATCCATCAGCGGACCGTTGCAGAATTCAGTCCCATTGTCCGAACGAATTCGCTTCACGACAGCTTCTCTCTGCTTCTGAGCTTGGATGATCAACTCTGGAAGAATCACCTTCACCTCATCCTTTGTTCTGAGAAGCTTCACCCATGTATAGCGCGAGTAGTCATCGACTACCACCAGCGAATATCGTCTTCCTCCAATGGTTTGCGGCGTTACTGGTCCAAACAGGTCCATATGTAACAGCTCGAGTACCTGACTGGTACTAGGGTGAACTGGCGACTGGCTCTTGAAGGATTTCTTGGTCTGTTTGCCTTGCTGGCAGGCCTTGCAAATCCCTTCCTTCTTGAACCCGCCCTTGGGAAGACCATCTACAAGATCATGCTTGGTTAGATAATTAATAGTTTTGAAATTCAAATGACTTAACCTTTTGTGCCACAGCCAGTTGGTCTCCATGGAACTGGTGGCAACAAAGCATGTATCAGTCTTCCCGCTTTGCCAGTCAACGACATACAACCCTCCTTTGCGGACACCTTTCAGCTTGGTCTCGCCAGATTCTTCATTCTTGATCTGGCACCCGGATTTGTCAAACACAATGGTGTAACCATTGTCGCACAGTTGGCTGATGCTCAGGAGGTTGTGCTTCAGGTTGGTAACAAGGGACACGTTGACAATACGCACATCATCCTTCTCTATGCATCCCTTGCTGATAACTCTGCCCTTGGAGTTATCACCAAAAATAACTGGAGGTCCTCTGACCTTGGTGAGCTCCGAAAACAAGAACTCCTCACCAGTCATATGAGCGGAGCAACCACTGTCAATGATCCACTCGCTCGACCTCTGAAGCTGATACGCATGATCCTGTTCCTGCAAGAAAAAATGAAATCATTTAGGTCCCCGATCATCAGCGGGTCCTGCAGGGTTAGATCTCTGGAACATTCCTTTCGGAATCCAGATTTGAGTAATCTTCAGCTCTGTGTTACCCTTGCTGACATCACTCATGGCCTTTCCCTTCCTCTTAAAATAATGCATGGAATTGTTTTTGGAAGGTGTGGCTGTGTGTGCAGTTCCTCTAGAAGTATTCTTCTTCTGAGGAGATCGGAAATTTCTTTCCGACCGCTTGCGCTGCCTTGGTGGTCTTTGGAACTGTGGACCACGGTGGTTAGCCTTCCTAGCCCTTGATGAAAACATTTGATTGGGCTCAGGCCTCCGATAGGTATTCCTCCTATCGGGAATTGTCCTTCTCTCAGTATTCTGCTGAGAGTGGGACCCCTTGTAAGTATGCTGGCAACTGGCATACTTATAAGGTTGTGTGTGGAACCTCTGGACAGCTGGTGCTGGCTGTCGGGTTCCACTGGCTGCTGGTGCTGACTTCCTTGCCTTGGAATATTTTGGCTTAGTCAGCTTCTTAGGGTGTGCTGGCGTCCTGTCAGCAGAGGAATTTGCCAGTCGAGGTTGTTGTCGTGATGACTCACCTCTATATCTGGGCTGATGATTCCTTTGCTGATCAGCCATACGAGGTATGCTGGCAGCACCAGCTGGTGCTAACTCATTTACCATTCTGCCCTTACCCTTACCAGCATTGGGTTGGTTTATGCTCGAATCATTTGTAAATCCCAACCCGGATTTATCATAAGGTTTTCTCCAATGACTTAGAGCTGCCTCTAAATCCTTAGAGCCCTTGTTTAGAAAATTGATTTTATTTTCTTGCTCCAGAACGAGACTGTGAAGGTTATCTCGCTCAGTTTTTGTACTTTGAAAATCTTGGAGCAAGTCGAAATGAGCCTTTTTCAAAGATTCTAGCTCTTCGCTGAGTGACCTAGATTTTTCAATCTCACTGGTCAAAATGGAAACTTGATTTTTCAGCGAAGTGTTTTCGCCAGCTAAAACATTTTTCATTTCATAAAATTTTAAAAACTCATGCTGAAGAACATCTAAAGTGACATCTTCTGAGTCGGAGCAATGCGACTCAGAATCGTCTATGATTTGAACAGGCATGATATGCAATTGAGGATCTGATTGTACCTCATCATCAGCAGTCAATGCCAGATGTTCTTCCTTGTCAGCATCTTCTTCAGCTGACACTTCTCCTAGAGCAGCCATGAATGCCAGAAGAGCTTCTTCTTCAGACTCTCCATCTGACTCGTATTCCCCATCATCATGGTCGGGGATATCAGGAACTTCAGTCCTTGTCAGCATGGCTTTGGCAACTGCCTTGGAGGCACGCTCTTCAAAGAGCTTCTTCAGCCGTTCCCTCTCAGTTTTGTCCACCTGCGGACATTCAAATTTTAAATGGTCAGGGGATTGGCATTGATAGCAAGCACGAGGAGCTCTTTTGACGAATTTCCCGTCAGTTGAGCTTGAAGAGACTCCCTGCTTTGACTTAGCCTTTTCCAGTAGGACGGCCAGTCGTTTCATTTGCTGCTCAAGTTCAGCGATAGAGCTCTCGCCACTTTTGGAGTAAGATCCTGACGTGGATGGGATCTCCTTAGGCTGGTTGGTCTGCCCAGCAGGCCTGTCAGCATGGAAGGGCTTCTTGGGCATCCGCTTGAAGTCCTTCTTGACGAAGTAAGCTTCGTCCTGAGCCTTAACGCTGGGGGATCCAACATTCCTGATAGCCTCGTTTTTATTCACCATCTGGATATCCCATTCATGTGCCTGCAACTGAGCAAACACTTCTTTAGGAGTTAGTTTGGATAAATCTTTCTCCTTTAGTGCGGTGGTTTTCACAAACCAATCCTCCTTCGGCATCTTGGACAGGATCTTCGAGTTAAGATCAGCATTTTCGTACTCCCTGCCCAGAGACTTCAGCTCGCTGACAATGGCGTTGAATCTCGCCTCCATCTCCTTGATGGTTTCTCCAGTCAGCATCTGGAAGGACTCATATTTATCCACCGCAACCTGCAATTTGTTGCGTTTCATTTGGTCAGTTTCTTGACATAAACTATCAAGAAAATCCCATACTCCCTTAGCAGTATCAAACTGCAGTGCGTCCTCCATCAGCGATTCTGGAAGGCACGCAAGGATCAGCTCATGTGCAATGGAATCCAGCTGATTCCGCTTTCTGTCCTCAGCATTCCATTCATCTTGGGGCTTTGGGACCACCGCAGCTGGACGATCTCCCAGCTGATGCTGAATCTTGGTGATCTCTATTGGCCCTGTCTCCAGTACATCTTTCATGTCTGGATGGATGCATAGAGTGCTTCTCCGTCTTGTAGTCCATTAGCTTTGGGATATTCATCTTGAAGTACCTGAGCTAGACAAACAGACAAACAAACAGGAGTGCAAGGAAACGTGGATCACGGTCCTAAGCGACACAGAAACGAACGGTCTGTAAGAACCGTCCGCTCTGATACCACTTGTTGGTCCCGGATATCAGGGTATACTTTGGCAGCGGAAAATACGT
>JAPKLW010011948.1:0-10490 GCA_026898455.1 Plectranthus barbatus | reverse complement strand
AATAATTTTAATTAGGTATATTGGTCCCAGAATAAAAAGAAGAGAGAGAAGAGAACCAATAGAGAAGTTAAATAGTAATGATTATAATTTTGACCCAGTTATTAGTTTTATATTTTTCAACACATCCTATAATTCAACAACAAACGTCAAAAATATAAAATCTGCCCCTCTTCCTTTCCAAAATATCACATACAAAGGAATAAGGATAACGCATTGTTCCCCAAAGGCCAAAACATATACTCTCTCAGTCTCACTCTATTAGTCCATTTATTTTTTTGGTATGTCCCATTTATTAGTCTCATTCCTAAAATAACAAATTCTTTTACACTCATCAATAAAATATTAATTCCACTACACTCACTAACATTAATTATCGTGCCAAAACCAAATAGGACGTACGGAGTATAATTTAGGAATATTGGTCAAATTATCCATTCCACTATTCTGATAGTCCTTCTAGATTATTTGAATTAATTAAACTCCTCAATTTTTTAATTCTGTTCATTTATGCACTATAACTTTTTAAATTTTATTGCATACAAATGTATTTATACTTTCAAGATTTAATTTGTGATGAAACAGGGATACTTTGAACTTATAAAAAATAGGAGAAGAATAGCTAAAGAACAATGAAATTATATGATTTGATGATGAAAAATGAAGCGTGAATATTGAGATTTGTAGTGATAAAAAAACTGTGTTGAAAATGACCTATTAGTTCCTATTTTATAGTTCAAGATGAGCTGTTACAACTCCAGAAAATTCAGGAGGTAGTTCCGGCTTTCCAGAGGTCGTTGCAGGAGGTTGGCGGCTGCGTCCCTTTCTGAGGTTGTTCAGTTAAGGTTCTTGAACTATCCTCCGGACTTTCCGTGGTCTGATCCTTATCCGTTTAACTTATTCCCAGTAAGTGATGCGAGGAGCGTAGGGTTAGATATGATTCCTTCGGAGGCAGTTGGGTTTGGATCTTCAACAATCTTTCAAGTACTACGCGGCTTGAGACTCGCCTCCTTAATCTTTCAGGTAGGTCGTGAGTCGTTGTTCCATAGCTCTGGGTCGTGTACTTTGGGACCCGGCCCGGATCCTGCTTGTAGTTCGTGATTTTGTAAACGGCCTGTTGTGGGTTGTCTGAGTTTTGGGTTGGGACCTTCTTCGAGTGATGGGTCTTCGCGTCTTGGCCGTCGTCAGGGGCGGAGGCAGACTTCAAGTTCCGGGGGGGCTCGACTATGTTCCGGGGGGGCTCGACTATATCACGATTGGATCGAGTCTTATAAATTTTTAGAAATATAACTAAAAAAAAAAAAAAAATTCGACCGCCGGGGGGTCGGCAGCCCCCCCCAGCCCAAGGCTGCCGCCGCCCCTGGCCGTCGTTCATCGTTTGAACCTGACCTGATTTAGCCCAATCAGATTTTGGCCCAACACTTCCTTAAAATTAAAAGAAATAAAATAGTAAATATTTAAAATAAAACCTAAAGTCAAATTAAACCAAAAAATACTAAAAACAAATAAACATAATTTTTTAAATAAATCTGAAATTAAAATTTAGATTTTTCAAATAAATTTGAAAATAGAAACTAAAATTAAAGAAATTGAAATTAGTACAAAAATTTAAGAGAGAACTTTATTTAGCCACTCTAAATAAATATATGATTTATAAAGCCACAATTTTAAAAGAGGTACTCCCTCCGTCCCGCTAAAATAGGCCCACTTACCAAATTTGGCGTCCCAATTAAATTGGCTCATTTCCAACAATGACAACTTTTTCACACACAACAATAAAATATTCATTCCACTAACTCATTCTACACTCACAACTCTTAATTTCCGTGCCGAAAAGAAAGGGGCCTATTAAAATGAGACGGAGGAAGTAGTTTTTTAGCCACTTTGGAAACAGAAATTGTTTTAATACAATATTTGAATTAATATTTTAATATTTATTACTTAAATCTACCCCACCTACCTTACATTTTCCAACCATCCCTTTCTCTTCTGTCAAAATATTCACGAACCTTCGCTCCCCACCAATACTTCTCTGTCGTTGTCATTTGATATATGAAAATTAAAAAAATAAATATAATACATGATACAACTTAATTTTATTAGTGTAAATGTTAATTTTCAATGTCTAAAATCCTAAATGTTTGAGATTTCCGAGTTTTAAAAGATAATTATGTATTTAAACATTTCATATCTTGAGCATCTCAAAAACTATAAATTTCGAGATGATCGAGATCTCGACCATCTCAAAAATTAGAATTTTCGAGAGTCTCAAGATCTCGATCATTTTGAAAATTCTAATTTTTAAAATGATAAAGATATCAAATTTTATTTTATTTTTTACTAAAATTATTGAATAATCATCCAAATTAAAAATAGAATTTCTAATAGAAACCACCCTAAGCATCAAAATCAACACTACATATCCGAATAATTGAGAATTAGAACAATACTAATAAACTCTCAGTGGACATTTTCTTCTTGTATGTCCCATTTGGTTACATATACTACATGTTTTTGCCTTCGCCTTCGTGGCCGCTCTTCAGTTGGTGGATTATTCAAATCCACCGCACCAATGGCAATATATGTTGTGCAGACACATGTGTTGTGACCCGATTGTCGGCACCTTTTACATACTTGAGTTCTACGGGTGGTCGAGCTCTTGGCAATGGAACATGTTCTATTCATTGTCGATCGTCCAACTTGTCGAACTACTATCGAAGGTCTCACAACAAAACCTGATACCTCTGATGAAATAACCCACTCCGATGGATGTGGCACATTCGTAATCGTCCGATCATAGGCCTGTACAAGGGTGTATTGCTTGTAGTACTGGACCACATACTCTGATATTGGTTGTGAGGTGTACTTGACAATTAAAATAAAAATTATAAGTACGATATTTAAGCTAATGAGAAAAATATAGATATGTTATAATTAAAATTCAAATTAACGAAGTACCTAAGGGCGGCAGCCGCATGACAACACGAAATCTGATCGAGCTCGAACTGACGACAATCACAAGTTCTGTGCTCCAGGTCAACATGATAGCTGTCTTTTTGTCCTTCCACCTTGTATAAATGTGTGGTGGTTCCTCGGACTATAAGCTGTCGAACATATTTGACTGAATGAGCTAACTTTTGCATAGCTATCTCACTAAGAGGGTGATCTCTAGACCGTACAAGCGTCCGTCGCTCGTGAAACCATCTCTCAACCATAGCTTTGTAAGTCTCCAAAAGGGCGCATACAGGCAATCGTCGTGCCCATAACAAACGAGAGTTGAGCCCACGACCGTAACCCCTTTCATTAAATGACTCTTCTCGATCATTAGGTAGTTCGACTTTTATTCCCGTTGAACCGACTTTCCTCGTTAAATCTTTATTTGACCAGATCGGACTCCTATTGGGCGAGCTGCCTCTTCTTCGAGTTGCTTTATCAATTTAGTTGGTGCTCGAACTGATCTTCTTGGATCAATCCACTTCGTCCTCCTGCAAAGCATAACGGGCCAACCTTATGGGCCTCTTTTATTTATTTATTTGGGCTGAATCGTTGGATCGCTATAACGACCCCCAACAGTACCCTATTTCTTACTTTGTGATCATGTTGAACTGCAATCATCGATTGGCTTAAGTTTCGATCATATAAATCATATCGATTCATACGTCCAGGAGCTACAATCCTTCTAGAAAAATCACTAATCAATGATTCAAACAATCTACCCCGACACTCATCATCCACCTTCTCATCCTTCGCCGCTTCCTCCTCATTGTCATCATCATCATCATCATCGGTTGATGTCCCCTCATCCTCATCTATATAATCATTAGGTAAATAAATATTTGGACCTCATGATCTTATTAATCGTTGTGATTGAGGTGCCTCAAATCTACTCTGGTTTTGCTTTAATCTCAAGATAACAAATATCATCGAATCGATTTTATTTTTATATAGCATTTGTATTACATCTTCATATGTCTTCAATGTAGCTTTTACCTGCCTAGACCCTCCGCATACCCTACTCATGTAAATGAAGTGTAACTTAAATTATATAGATCACACTGCACAATCTCGTAAATCTCTGACAAAATTCCACTATATGATATCTGATCACACCTCATAGATATTAGTTGCTCGTCGCTGCCCACATATTCGGATCTATTCCATTCACCACCATAACGTACAATGAAATGTTGATATGACATCTAAATAAATAAAATTAAATATAAAAAAATCTAATAAAATAGCTTCTCTCGAACAATCTCGAAATACAACAATTTCGAGATTGTCGAGATCTCGACAATCACGAAATTTTTTATTGACTTCGTTAATCATTTTATTTCCCGATCAAAATAAACGATTTTAAAATTATAAAATTTTCACAACTAGTGTAGTACAATGTAGCCACATTTTTAGGAACAATACTTCTGAAATCTTAGTAAACATTCATTTACTCAAAGTTTAACTCATATTTTTAAAAAATGGATAAAATAATTCAAAGCAACATACCTTTAACTTCCGTTCGATCAAAATAAAAGCATAACTTCAAGAATATATTTTCTTATTGATAGAATTCATAGGAAAAAATGAGAGAATTCGTAGTGACAGAGAACATAAATTTTAGAGAGAATTTGCAAAGCGAATCCAAAATCAATTCATACATTCATATTAAATGTTCATCCAAAGGTGATTAATATAAAATAAATAAAACAATAAATAAATATTTCAAAAATGAAAATAACTTTATTAAAATAAAATTTGTCTTAAAAGTTAAAAATAAAAATTATAATAAGACAAATTATCAAAGTAACTAGAATACTTATAATTTTAAAATTATGACTTTACAAAATTTAAAGAAGCCAGCATGCTTCGTTAGTCAGCGATCAGCAGCGTGCATGTATTAGCTATATGATGCACTAGCTGTAAATATCTACCAACATTACTATATGTAAGCTAGGGAGGTTCTAGAAGGAGATGAGTTAGCAAAATATCTTGGAGTTAGTTAGAGGTAGTTAGTAAATAATCTAGAAGGGTCGACTGATCACATATATAGTGAGGAGTTGTAACTGATTCATTTGAGTTGATTGAATATCATATTTTCATCTTTACTATCATGCATACGTAAACATGGTATCTTGAGCCAGACGAACCTCTCGTCGGTTATTCTATCTTCTTCATTCTCGATCGACTTCTTCTGTTTATTCTCAATTTTCTCTCTACCTCTATGGCGTCGATCACGTTGCCAACTGTGTCTCTCAAGTTAACACGTGCTAAGTATAATTATTGGAAACCGCAGATTGTTGCGACGACACGAGCCTATGTACTCGATGATTATCTACTTGGTTCTCTTCCAGCTCCGGCGAAGTTTATCGAGCTTCCGGAATCCTCCGATGGTGATTCACCTTCTACCAGTATACCTCAACTAAATCCAGTCTATCAATCGATTGGGTGAAGAAAGATCAATTGTTAGTAAGTTGGTTACTTGCTTCAGTGTCCGAACAGATGCTTGGGCACGTTGCGCGGTATTCGTCTGCGTTTGAGATTTGGAATGTGCTCGAAAAGCTATTTCAGAACAGCTCTAAGGCTCGTATACTGCAATTACGCAGTCAACTTCACTCTATGAAGAAAGGTTCGCTCTCGATTGATGAATACATCAGCAAAATGAGAGAACTCGCCGATGATCTTGTTGCGGCGGGGCAGGAGATCTCAGATGATGAACTCATTCTCCATATCCTTGAAGGCGTTGGATCTGAATTTGATGCAGTCGTGGTTAATCTTACCACACGATCGGATAGGTTCACAATACCGGAAGTTCAGTTCGCTCTCCAAACACATGAGATGCAAATCCAAAATAGTCAGTCGGTTGGGATGATTGTTCCTCCGGCTGCTCATGTAACTACTTATCAGACCGGTTATCAGGGTCGCGGTAACCGTGGTGGTCGAGGAAACCGTGGTGGTCGTTATAGTCGACCGCGTGTTTTCTGTCAAATTTGTGGCAAAGCCAATCATGTGGCTTACAAATGCTTTAAACGTTTTGATGCTTCATTTCAAGGTCCGGATTCATCTTCTGGAACAACTAACCTGGCTTTTCTTGCAGCATCTCCGACTGTACCTGATGACTCGAGTGCGGATTAGGTGATTGATAGCGGTGCTACGTCGCATATTGCGGCGAATCTTAATAAGTTGCAGATCAAAGATGAATACACGGGTATCGATTCAGTCACTGTGGGTAATGGATCTTCACTTCCCATTTCGCATGTTGGTAAGTCACTGATACCTACTCTTTCTCAAAATCAGCCTCTTCTTCTCAACCATATATTGTATGTGCCAAATATTACCCGCAATCTTATCAGTATCTCTCAGTTCACACGTGATAATAATGTGGTTATTGAATTCCATCATGACTGCTGTGTTATTAAGGACAAAGTGACCAGGCAGATTCTTCTCAGAGGCACACTTAAAGATGGCCTCTACCAGCTTGATCTCCGCCATTTATCGTCTGCCGCAAACTATCTCACCACTACTTCTCCTCATATGGCTATGGTGTGGCATCATCGGTTAGGCCATACCAACTCTACTACTCTTCAACATGTATTGAAGTTGGAAAATGTGTCTATTAAGCAGTCTGATCTCTCCTTTTGTAATTCTTGTTGCATGGGTAAACTTCATTTGTCTTCTTTTCCTGCTCGATCGTCTCATTCGTGTAAACCGTTTCATCTTGTTCACACGGATGTCTGGGGTCCTGCAGCTGTACCTTCAAGGGAAGGGTATAAGTACTACATTTATTTTGTTGACGATTGCACGCGTTATACTTGGATTTTTCCTATGACTGCAAAATCTGAAGTACATGCTATTTGTGTTAAGTTCTTCTCTTATGTGCAAACTCAGTTTTCTACAACTATTCAAGTGTTACAATCGGATGGTGCCATGGTGGGTCTGAGTTTAAACCTTTGCTGCCATTTCTTCAAGAAAAAGGGGTTGTGCTGCGGAATTCATGTCCATATATTCATCCACAGAATGGATTGGCCGAAAGAAAACATCGGCACATTGCAGATACTGGGTTTTCTCTTCTTGCCCAGGCTAGCCTTCCCTTCAGTTATTGGTGGGATGCATTTTCTACTGTTGTATATATCATCAACCGGTTACCATCGCCAGTCACTCAAAATAAGTCTCCCTTCCACATCCTCTTTAAAACCAAACCTAACTATAAGTTTCTTAAATCCTTTGGTTGTTCCTGTTTTCCCTATCTACGGCCATATAATAATTCCAAGCTTCAATTTCGAAGTTCCCAATGCATCTTTCTGGGGTATAGCACTTTACATAAGGGTTATAAATGCTTGCATCCATCAGGGAGGGTTTATATCTCACCTACTGTAGCCTTCGATGAGCTTCAATTTCCCTATCCCACTCTATTTCCTTTCTCGACTCATGATTCTCCTACTTCTCTTCCTACTGTATTTCAATTTCCGGTTAGTACTTCACTCTCTCCTAATCCTTCCCGATCCAGAAACGTCAGAAAATAATCCTTCACTATCTATTCATTCCTCGTCTGCTAATCTCTCACCCATTCATCAACCAACCTCTGCTTCCTCCTCCCATGATCATACTGGTCCTATCTCACCAGCTCATTCTGATACTAACCCTACTGCTGAGAGTTCTTCTATTCCGGTTCCCGATCCTCCATCTGCCAGTCCTCCATCTCAACCTATCTCAGAACCAAACCATCCTATGGTCACGCGGTCGAAGAATGGGATATTCAAACCTAAAGTGTTTCTTGCAGCTCAGTGTGATGATGCTGAACCGTGTTGTGATGAGCAAGCCCTAGCCCATCCTGCATGGAAGGATGCCATGCAACTTGAGTATGACGCGTTAATTCGCAATGAAACCTGGTGTTTGGTTCCACCTGATCCGGCCATGAATTTGATCACTAATAAATGGGTCTACAAAATAAAGAGGAAACCGGATGGATCTGTTGATCGGTTCAAAGCTCGGCTAGTGGCTCGTGGTTTTGAACAGCATGCCGACGTTGATTTCTTGGAGACATTCAGCCCAGTTGTTAAGCCGACGACCGTTCGGCTGGTATTATCTCTTGTTGTTTCCTTCAAGTGGGATGTTCAGCATATTGATATCAATAATGCGTTTCTGAACGGGCGTTTGAAAGAAACTATCTATATGGTTCAACCGGCTGGTTTTGAGGATCCACACCGACTGCAGCATGTCTATAAGCTACAGCGCTCGTTTTATGGCTTGCGCCAAGCTCCTAGGGCTTGGTTTGACAGGCTCAAGTCTTATCTACTCAGTAGGGGTTTGGTTCGTTCTACATTCGACCATTCCTTGTTTATTGGTACTCAGTCTTCCTCCCGTATTTTTGTTCTTGTTTACGTTGATGACATCTTAATTACAGGGGCTGATTCTGATTACATTAAGAGGTTGATCAGTGATCTTGATAAAGAGTTTTCGTTAAAAACTCTGGGACCGGTTAGCTATTTCTTGGGAGTGGAAGTATCACGACACCAGTCTGGGATTTTTCTTCAGCAGCAGAAGTACATTCGTGATCTATTGCATCGTGCTAACATGCTTGATTGTAAGCCCTGTGGCTCACCCATGCAACCACGAGCCAAACTGAATCCCGATGATGGCCCGACTTTTGCTCAACCGACGTTGTATCGTAGCATCATTGGTGCTTTACAGTACCTTACATTAACCAGACCCAACATTAATTATGCGGTGAACCGGCTCAGCCAGTATTCTCATTCTCCTACTGAATCCCATTGGACTGCTTGCAAACGGGTCTTACGGTTTTTTAAAGGAACCATTACTCATGGGTTGCTTTTCAAGCCGGTCACTGAGTTTAGCCTCTCGGGTTTTTGCGATGCTACATGGGCCAGCGATCTGGTTGATCGCAGGTCGACCGGCGGATATTGTATTTTCTTTGGATCTAATCTTCTAGCTTGGTCATCGAAAAAGCAAACCGTGGTGGCTCGGAGCAGCGCTGAATCCGAGTATCGGGTTCTTGCGACTCCGTTGCAGAGCTTGCTTGGCTCAAATCAGTCTTTCTGGAGCTTGGGTTTACGTTGACGTCGCTTACAGTTTTGTGGAGTGATAACCAGAGCGCCATAGCTCTCGCCTCGAATCCGGTGTTTCATGCCCGCACAAAGCATATTGAAGCCGACGTTCATTTTGTTCGTGAACGTATTCTCAGCAACGACGTGGAGGTTCGGTTCGTTCCTAGTGATGATCAGTTGGCCGATGTGCTCACCAAACCGCTTTATGATACACGCTTCCAGTGCTTGTCTTCCAAACTTGGTTTGCAGGCTCCCCCATGTCCAGTTTCTGAGGGGGTATATTAGCTATATGATGCACTAGCTATAAATATCTACCAACATTACTATAAGTAAGCTAGGGAGGTTCTAGAAGGAGATGAGTTAGCAAAATATCTTGGAGTTAGTTAGACGTAGTTAGTAAATAATCTAGAAGGGTCGACTGATCACATATATAGTGAGGAGTTGTAACTGATTCATTTGAGTTGATTGAATATCATATTTTCATCTTTACTATCATGCACACGTAAACAGCATGTAAGCGGCCGCACTATTCAGTCCCATCGGCCATCGCAAGTATTTTGCTTTGGAAAATTTTCTATTTTCTTCATTCGCATGAAAACAATTCTTACCTTCATAATTATTCTATAAAAAAAATTCTTAAATTCAAAAACTCAAGAAAAGCTGAATAAACGAATGAATAAATTTTGAACAAAAAACTGATATTAAGAACAAGCTTGCTAACGAAGTCAATTTGGCTATATATATATATATATATATATATATATATATATATTAGTTTCAGTTCTTTTGTTCAAATTTTAGTTTTTTATTTTCAAAATTATTCTAAATGTCGTATTCATTATAGCATCTCAAATTCTCAATTTTATTTTGCCCAAAACGTCGATTTTTTTTAATCTAAGTATTTATTAGTTCCATTTCTTATTTTAAGAAAATTATGTTTATTCATTTTACTTTTGTTTACTTTAGCTTTAGGCTTTATTTTTAAATACTTACGATTTTGTTTTTCAAGTTTGGAGGAACTATTATTACATGTACTTTTACATGAGGGTATAAAACAAAATTTAAAATTAAAGTGCCCAAATGGAACTTGTTTTAAAAGTTCAGAACAATTATGAAAGGTCTAATATATTCTGATGAATCGACTCTAATAATTTAAGCAAAAAATAATTTTTATTTGTGATTCGAGATTAATAAACAGTGACGAATATCCTTGAAATTTGGAATCCACATTTTTGGACTCGGTCAAAAAGAGGACTGCTAATATTATACTCCACTTTATATGGTCCAGGGCCCAGGCCCATATTAATTTGAGCAACTGCCAGTCCTTACTTATATTATATGGTAAATCTCAGGCTAATTATTTCTATAGTTAAATTAAAGAGGATTTGATACTGAATGTCATATTATTTTGGAAATAAAGTGAGTTAGTTAAGA
>JAPKLW010011947.1:0-10490 GCA_026898455.1 Plectranthus barbatus | reverse complement strand
TGGTCTGTACACTTGCAGCTTTAGCGCGTTGAAAAACGCGCTATCAATCCGCCGCCGCAGGATCCGCCGCCGCATTGTTCAGGGGGATTTCGAAGACACCCCCGACACACAGGATGGCCAGGGAGGCCAGTGAGGTACAATTTTACTTTCCCATGCCCGATTTTCAAACTTATTCTTCATACTGTTGAATAAGTTTGGGGGGATGATGGTCGGGATCATAAAACTTGTGTTATTTATGTATTTGTTGTTTGTTTTTACTGATTTGACTGCCTTGGAAAGTTATGTTTTTATTTCAGCATGTTTAGTTCGTAAGTATTTAAGTTTTCGCATTGCATGCATGCGCTTTAACATAGGACAGTCGGAACTCATAAGATTTGTAGGCTTGAGATTGTGAAAAATCCTCCACCTGCTTTAACTGTGATTGATGATTGGTTGGTTTGTGGAAATTGAATTGAGAATTTGCTTGCAATGATAGCCGATGATAGGAGTTTTCTACTTGATGAGTTGCTGTGTGAAGTGTGTTCATGCATGAGTAGACAAAAGTTGAACTTGATAATTATTGAGGGGAAACAATTTTTAACCCAAGTGAGAATTGAGCCTGAAATTTTCTTTTATGTGTGACAAGGTGTGTATGCAATAATCTTCTAGAATTTGACTTGTTTCTCTCTCAAGGTTGCATAAGTGTGATAATAAGAGTAAAATGATTTTAGGCATGTTCTTTCTTAGCCAAAATCCTATACACTAACCTTAAAAATCTCCACTTGTAGCCCTTTTGAGCCATGTAACTTGTTCTTTTGTTTAGAATGGTTAATGAGTGAGAGGGGTATGCTTATTTGAAAAAGGGATTTTGATCTGATATTTAAATCATGATGATTGGGAGTTGTAAAGTTGAGAAAAAGAAATTGAGATTGAGAAAAGAATAAGGTGAACTTAGGACTGCATTACTTTTAGTCTTGTCGAGTTCACTAGTTTCGTGATAAATTGAAAAAAAAAAGGGGGAAGAAAAAAAAAGAAAAAAAAAAGGGAGAAGAAAAAAAAACAAAAAAAGAAGAGGAAGGATAAAGTGGCTGGGGTTGAATAATCAAATATGGTGAGATGATTGAGTGAGAGTCGGAGTAAGTTACTTTGCCAAAAACACCCCACCTATCTTAGAAAGCCACATTACAACCCAATTAAGACCTAATTGATTACTTGATTTATTACACTATTTAGCAGTGGAGAGATGAGAAACTTGTCAAACATATGGTAAGTGCGCATTAACCTTGAAATTGAGAGTTGTTACACAGCCTAAACACTTGAGGGATGAGTGAAAATAGTTTTCGATGTGAGGTTTCCCTTTGATGATTGGATTGTTTGATTGCAGTCTTGACTGTGCATTACATGTGGATCATTGTGACTTAGATAGTTTGGAGACTTGTGAGGCATTGAAAAATTCGTATCTTGCATGCTGGTTTGATTTTCTGTCTATAGATTAATCGAGGACGATTAACGGTTTAAGTTTGGGGGAGTTGATAAGTTCGTTATTTCGCTAACTTATCATTGAGTTTTTGTCCATTTAGTGTTCAAGATATGCAATTTTCATTAGTATTTGTGCATGATCGTATTTCGGTGTTATGATGGTGAAATCTTGCAGGAAATAGGCCAAGTTTGGAGGAAGTTCGAGAGCAGGCAGCATGGCTCTGTCTCGGCCAAGATGAAGTGTACCTCGGCCGAGACGAAGCCCCGAGATGCGCTCACCAAATGAAGATCGATGCGGGAGCTCCATCTCGGCCGAGATAAGGTTCATCTCGACCCGAGGTGGAAGGTCGACATGCACACGTGGTAGACCGAGGTAGAGAAAGACGGATCGATTCATCTCGACCGAGATGCCCTCTATCTCGGCCGAGATGCATCTCGCTGGGGCAGAAATTTGAGATATTTTGGGCCTATCTTTCCTTGTAGATTTGATACCTTGTGAAGCATATCTGTACCACTATATAAACACCTCTAATTCGAGTTTTAGAGGGTAGACAGTCATATTTGAGAATTATATATTATTTCCAAGGCAGAGATTTGTGGAGTATTATTTTGTGAAGGTGAAGACAGTTGATGGAATTGTTCTTTTCATTGAACATCAGTTTTAATGCAAGATTATTGTTTCAGGTTTAAACTCTTCATGATTTCTTCTATTATGAATATGTTGAACTAAATTCTCAATCAGATTCTAGGGTTAAAAGTCTATCTTGAATACATGTTCTAAATTTATTTATTCAAATGCATTTTCTTGATTGATTTGTGGAATCCTGTGTTTTAATTCAAACCTGGTTTTGTTGGCCACTTAATTAGGTTATTAGTTAATTAATTTGAGACTCAAAAGGTGATAATTGATTAACAGGAAAAGGATTTCACAATATAATTGATTATTCTTGTCTCGAAAGGAAAGAATTAGATTATAGGAAAAATATTTGTTGTTTTCTGGAGTTATTGATTATTTCTTGAGACCGAAAGGGTAAAGGATTTCAATAATCTACTTTGTAAATTGTCTAAAACGAAGTTTGCAATATTTTCCTGATTTCCATCTTTCAAGGAATTAAATTGGCATTTGATGAATTTAATTTTACATGTTAGTAGAGATAGTACTCAAATCCCTAGAATCTGAACTCTTGCATTTATCTGAACAACTCCTTGAATTTGCCTATTATAATAGATTTTCTTTAATTAATAATTGTTTTCAAACTATTTCTGAAATTTATGATACAAAACTCTTTTCAAAATTTGATCGCCTCAAACAATCTTCCGAGAAACTATAATTCAGTACTTAAGATATTCGTTATTTCATTCCTCGAGGGATCGATAATTACATTTGCCGCTATATTCTTAGCTATGCTAAGTCGCTAATAATTTTAGCGATCAAATTTTTGGCGCCGTTGCCGGGGAATGAATAGAATTAATCTTGATATTGAATTTGTTATTGGAATATTGATTTGAGCCCTATTTTTACTGCTTTCAATTTAATTTTCGTAAAATTTTCTTTTCTGTTTCGACCGAGTTGAAGCTCATCTCGGCCGTGCCGAAATTTTTTCATATCGGCCGTTGTGGACTGTATCCCGGCCGATACAGACAAAAAAAAAACCGAAAATTTCAATATTTACTGCTTTTATTTCCTTTGCTTCGTAATTCCGTATTTTTTTTTCCAGTTTCCTGTTCGGTCACTTTGTTTCCTTTGGTTTCAGCTAGTCTATGAACACAAGGAGAAGTGGAAAAGAACCAATTCTATTCGATCCTGAGATAGAAGCTACTTGCCGTCAAAACAACAGCAGAAAGAACCAATGAGGAGCCGAGAGCAGTGAGAACAAGAACATGGAAGACAATCAGAACAATCAGGATCCTCCACCAGGCCTTACCCCTGAAGAGCAGGCGGCACTAATCTGCGAGATGCAAGCAATGAGAGAAGAGATTAGGGTTCTGAATGAGAGAAACAACCGTAACCCACGGTACGACAGACACCATGATACACCTGAAGACAATGAAGATGATGAGGATGCTGAAGATGATGAAGCAGAGGGCCTGGGAAGATTTGATGCAGATGAGGATGAAGATGCAATCCAAAAGAAGTACAGACCCAAGTTCTGAGAGAGCGATTTCAGAATCGGCATCAATGCCAACAACTTCGAACTGAAGTCCGGGCTAATACAAATGGTTCAGTAGAGTCAGTACGGGGGCCGAGCTACTGAGGACCCCTACGCTCACCATGAAAAATTCCTTATGCTCTGCAACACAATGAAGATCAATGGCGTCAGCAAAAGCGCCATTCGCATGCGGATTTTCCCCTTTTCTCTGCGGGACAAAGCTCAATCTTGGTTCACTGCCCTGGACAAAACCAACATTAGCACATGGACAGAACTGAGGGATGATTTTCTTGCCAACTTCTTTCCACCCAGCGTCATCAGACAAAGAAAGAAGGAAATTACCAGATTTGCTCAGAGATCAGATGAAAATTTCCATGAAGCCTGGGAGAGGTACAAGGAACTACTGAGATTATGTTTGGGCCACAATCTGAGTTTGGCAGATCAAGCTGAAATCTTCTATGAAGGGCTGAATGAGAAAACAGTTGAGCTAGTGGATTCTACACTGGGGGATTCCATCATGACAAAAGGTTCCAAGAGAGCTATGGACTTCTTCCAAAAGATGGCCAATAATAGTCAGAGATGGTCCAATGTTCGACAAAGGCCTGTCAAAGCTGTGGAGAAGGCTACTACTGAAGAAGTCGACATGAAAGCCGAACTCAAAAAGCTGCGAGAGGACTTTGCAGCTATGAAATCCGGAAAGCAAGTGGCTGCAGTAGAGCAAGTTCAAATCCAAGAGGAAGGAGATTGTATGGATGTGAATTTTGTTCAGAGAGGGAACTTCCAGAACAACTACCGAGGAGGCTATCAGCAAAACAATCAAGGATACAATCCTAATGCTGCAAGGAATCATCCTGGATTCTCCTATTCAAACCCTCAAGGAGCAGAACAACCACCGGCGAACTTCGCGACTAAAGGTGGGGAAATTGTTGAGAAGAAAAATCCCAACCTGGAAGAAATCCTAGCCAAATTCATGGAAGGGTCCACCGACAAAGTAGGAAAGCTTGATCAAGAAGTCTCAGGGATTAATGATAAGGTTGACGTAATGCAGAAGCACTTGAAGATAATTGAGACACAAGTTAGCCAGATCGCAAATACTCTTGGAGCCCAGCACAAACCCGGCCACCTTCCGAGCAACACTCAACCCAACCCGAAGAATCAGAAGGGCGAGATCAATGCCATCACTCTCAGAGGTGGAAAATCGTATCAGGGGCCAAAGAATCCCAAAGCAGAAGCAGGCCAATCAGAAGGAGAAGAACCAGGTCAGAAAGAGGAAGCCGCTGGTGAAGGCTCTGTCTCGGCCGAGACAGATCCAATCACGGCCGAGACAGAGGCAGTTGATGCAACCGCCGCACCAGTTCCATCTCGGCCGGGTCAGCCCTCATCTCGGCCGGGGCAGCCGTCGGACAAGCCCACTCATCGCCCGCCTATGCCGTATCCGCAGCGCTTTGCCAAAACAAAGATGAATGAAAGGTACGCACGGTTCCTTGAAAATATGAAAAAAGTACACATTAACATTCCTCTTGTAGAAGCTTTGCAGGAAATGCCAGGGTACATTAAATTCTTGAAAGATATGGTGGCACAGAAAAGACCCATGTTGAAGCACGAGACGGTGAATCTTTTCGAAGAATGCAGCGCAATACTTCAGAAAAGGCTGCCCTTGAAGAGGGAAGATCCTGGTTCCTTCACCATCTCATGTGTAATAGGAGGAGAGACGTTCGGCAAAGTGCTTTGCGATTCTGGAGCAAGCATTAACCTGATGCCGTTGTCAATATTCAAAAGACTGGAGATTGGAAATATCAAGCCAACGACTATCACACTTCAGATGGCTGATAGATCAATCTCATATCCTAAAGGGATTGTCGAGGATGTACTGGTAAAGGTCAAAGACTTCATACTTCCTGCTGACTTTGTTGTTTTAGATATGGAAGAGGATCACAACATCCCGCTGATTCTGGGGAGGCCATTCCTGAGGACCGGAGGAGCCCTGATCGACATTCGAGATGGGAAACTGACATTCCGAGTCGATAATGAAGCCGTGACCTTTTCAATCTACAAGTCCATGCAGAAGCATGACGATGGAAGCTATCAAGAGGAGTGTCACATGATCGATTGCTTTGAGCCGGTGATTTCTTCACCTTTCTCTTCGCTTAAATCTGATCCTGATTTCTTGGAGAACTGTTTACTGCATTCTCTATTTTCTTCTACAGATCTTGACACTGCTGATGAGGAAATCCTAGACCTTGTGATGGAGCTGGACATATTTGAAGAAGTTCCAAGGCACAAAGAGTTAAAAAGAGAAAAGCTGCCAACCCGGTTCAGCAGATTGCTAGAAGGAAAACATGGGAAAGCCTCTGTCTCGCCCGCTATGAAGAACAAACCGGCCGAGACGAGAGGGAGAAACAACCCGGCCGTGGTGAATGGAAAAACGGCCGAAATGTCCATGTCGGCCGAGACTGACACTATCTCGGCCGAGACAGAGAAATCTGCCGACGCGAAGGGTAAATCGGTCAAAACAGAGAGACGTGGAAAAGGGATTCGTCCAACACGAGGTATTTCGGCCGAGATAGATCCTATCTCGGTCGAAACAGAGGCCGTCGCAGGACAATCCAACTCCGATCCGCCTGTTCTAGACCTAAAACCTCTACCTGCCCATCTCAGGTACGCATTCCTTGGTCCAAAAGACACTTTTCCTGTAATTGTGTCTTCTTTTCTGACGCAGGCTGAGATGGACAAGCTACTACGGGTTCTGAGGCAACATAAGGCTGCTATAGGATGGACACTGGGGGACATCAAAGGAATCAGCCCTTCAATCTGTATGCACAAGATAATTCTGGAGGAAGATGCTAAACCAAAGAGGCAAGCACAGAGGAGGCTTAACCCTATCATACAGGAGGCAGTGAAGAAAGAAGTACTGAAGCTTCTTGACCATGGGATGATTTATCCCATTTCAGACAGCAAATGGGTGAGCCCGACTCAAGTGGTCGCAAAGAAAGGAGGAATGCAGATCGTGAAGAACGATGAGGGAGAAGAGGTCGCCACCCGACCGGTAACAGGATGGCGGTTCTGCATCGACTACAGAACGCTCAATGCCGCTACGTGCAAGGACCATTTTCCACTGCCATTTATTGATCAGATGTTAGATAGACTTGCTGGTTACCCCTTTTTCTGTTTTCTTGATGGTTATTCAGGGTACAACCAGATAGCAGTGGAACCTGAGGATCAGCACAAGACGGCTTTCACATGCCCTTAAGGTGTTTTTGCCTACCGGAGGATGCCCTTTGGCCTTTGCAATGCCCCAGCGACCTTCCAGAGATGCATGATGGCCATCTTCCACGATCTGATTGAGGACATCATGGAGGTATTCATGGATGACTTCTCTGTTTTTGGTAGTTCTTTTGACATGTGTTTGCAGAACTTAGCTACCGTCATGGAGAGGTGCACTGAGACCAACTTATGTCTGAATTGGGAGAAGTGCCATTTTATGGTACGAGAAGGGATCGTCCTGGGACATAGAGTGTCGGCCGAAGGACTGGAAGTGGATCGAGCTAAAATCACTGCGATTGAGAAGATGCCACCACCAGCCAACGTGAAGGGAATAAGGAGTTTTCTTGGCCACGCCGGGTTCTACAGAAGATTCATCAAGGATTTTTCCAAAATTTCTCGACCTCTTTGTAATTTATTGGAAAAAGATGTCTCTTTTGTATTTGACTCTGACTGTTTGCAGGCTTTTGAGCAATTGAAGAAGGCCTTAGTCACTGCACCTGTTCTGACTGCTCCAGACTGGAGTGAGCCGTTTGTACTTATGTGTGATGCTAGTGACTATGCTGTAGGAACAGTCTTGGGCCAGCTGAGGGGTAAGCTGTTCCATGTCATCCACTACGCCAGCAAGAGCATGAACCCGGCGCAGTGTAACTATACTACCACAGAAAAAGAGATGCTAGCAGTTGTTTACGCTTTTGATAAGTTTCGGCCCTATCTTATTGGGTCGAAAACTATTGTTTATACTGACCATGCTGCTATCAGATATCTCTTTGCTAAACAGGATGCCAAGCCCAGGTTGATCAGATGGATCCTACTCCTTCAGGAGTTCGATGTGGAGATCAAGGACAGGAAAGGGAGCGAGAATGTGATAGCTGATCACTTGTCGCGTTTGGAGCCCTCATCTGAGGCAGAAGAGCAGGGGTTGAGGATTCGGGAGACATTCCCTGATGAGCAGATGTGCTACATTGAAGATTTGAGAGCGACGCTCGAATCCAAGACACCGTGGTTTGCCGACTATGCAAACTACCTTGCCACTGGTGCCCTTCCTCCAGACAGCTCCCCATATGCACGGAAGAAATTCCTGCATGAGTGCCGATTCTTCTACTGGGAGGATCCCTACCTGTGGCGTCGATGTCCCGACGGCATGATTCGACGCTGTGTTCCGCAGTCTGAGTGGTGGCAGATATACGAGGCTTGCCATTCTTCTCCTACAGGTGGTCACCATTCAGCCAACCGAACTGCTTTCAAGATTCTAGCAAGTGGATTCTACTGGCCCGCTATCCACGAGACCTGCCGGGGCTGGATTACTGGTTGTGACCGATGCCAGAGGACTGGCAACCTTTCTTGGAAGGATGAGATGCCGCAGACACCTGTGATCGAGGTCGAGATTTTTGATGTCTGGGGGATAGACTTCATGGGACCATTCCCATCCTCCAGAGGCTTCTCATACATTTTACTCGCAGTGGACTACGTCTCGAGATGGGTGGAGGCTATCCCTACCACCACGAATGATTCAAGAGTCGTGGTCAACTTCCTGCAGAAACTGATGACCCGTTTTGGAGCACCAAGAGCCTTGGTAAGTGATGGTGGTTCACATTTTCTTAACAAATTGCTTGCTTCACTCCTTGCCAGGTACGGAGTAAAGCACAGAGTTACCACACCATACCACCCACAAGGGAATGGACTGGCTGAGCTCTCCAATAGGGAAATCAAGCGGATTTTGGAGAAGACCGTCAAACAGAAAAAGGACTGGGCAATCAACTTGGATGATGCACTATGGGCCTACCGCACTGTCTACAAAACCCCGATAGGTATGACTCCTTATCAGCTTGTCTTTGGTAAGTCTTGTCATTTGCCTGTAGAGATGGAACACAAGGCATGGAAAGCACTGAAAGAGCTCAACATGGACTGGAAACACGCTGCGGCAACTCGAGCTATGGCCCTAAACGAGCTGGAAGATTTGCGGGATGAGGCCTATGAGAACAGCGCAATTTACAAGAGAAGAGCCAAGAAGTTTCATGACCAAGGGATTCGTTCCCAGGTGTACAGCTCGGGCGATCGAGTGCTGTTGTTCAACACCCATCTCCGGTTCATGCCCGGTAAGTTGCAGTCTAAGTGGAAGGGGCCGTACACTGTCGTTAGCGCCTTCCCCAATGGAGTGGTTGAGCTAGCAGGCCAAGATGGCACTACCTTTAAGGTCAGTGGTAGCAACTTGAAGAGATATTACAGCCCACAACAAGTCTGCGTTGTGGAAACATACTACCTAGACAGACCGTGAAGAGAGGTAATGTCGAGCTAGCGACATTAAACCAAGCACTTGTTGGGAGGTAACCCAATAATCTCTATTTTTCTTGTTGATTAATTAGGTTAGTAAGTCTTAGAGAGTCGAGTCAGTTCGTGTTCAATTTAGTCCTATTTTATCGTGAATTTCGTCTGTTTGATTCATAGTGTCGTGTGGACCAAGCCTCTACCCCGGCCGAGACAGAATGAAAAACGGCCGAGATGAGAAATCAGAACGGCCGAGATACCTCGACAATCGGCCGGGACAAAACAGATACATCTCGGCCGAGTCAACTTTCACCACGGCCGAGATACCCATTTCGGGCGAGGTAAGTCTGCACCCCGTGTCGATTTAATTTTAATTATTTAAAATTAATAATAAAAAAAAAAAAAAAAACCGGCCCGGTCGGGATATCCTTCATCTCGGCCGAGACAGAAGCGCGGTTTCTGAGATTTTAAAAGGCACGACCAGCAGTTTTTGCCTCACTTCTTCACACACGCACGCACGAAAACAAAAACCAACTCCCAAGCTCTCGCCTTTTCGCCCGATTTCGACGATTCTCCATGGCCGGTAAGTTCCTAACCTCAATCCTTTACAAGTTCTTTGCTCTATATTGATTTTCATGCCCTTACATTGCAAAAATCAGGGTTTACACTTTAATTGGGAACTTGTGTGAAGTATGGACTTGAGTTGAATTTTGTTTGAATACTTCGATTTGGATTGCATGTTTAGTCGATATACCAGCCATGTTGTGTTATACTCTACTTGGGAAGTTGAATTATGCTTAGCTAGGGCTCCAATTACTTAGACGTTGATTTCCCCCAATTTGACAAAAAAATTCAAAATCTGTCTTGTTTTCTCACCTTATTGCTTTGTTTGGATTTTGTATAGTATCCTGAGTCATGTTGGAGTGTCAATTCGATATGGGTACTTGTATTGGGGGAATTTTTTTTTTTTTTTTGCCAAATTGGATTTTTGCTAAAGGGAGAACTTTGCTTTGTAGGATTGCATGAAGAGTACTTCCCACAGTTTGATGACGATTCGGAGACCGCCAGATATGAAGAGTTGCTGACATATCCCATCAAGGCGACCCCCTTCCTCGACCACGAGACGATGACCAAGCTTGGAATCGAGGAGGATGTCTCGGCCCTGTTTCAGCGCATTGGCTGGGGCTGTTTGCTCAACCGGGCGTGGCCCACTTATTCCACTCTCACTCGAGAGTTCATGGCCACTGTCCGGGTTCACATGAGCACTGGGAGAGGACCGGAGCCGACGGCCATGTCATTTCAATTGATGAACCAACCACACCGCCTCACCCGCTCCGAGTTTGATACCATTCT
>JAPKLW010011945.1:0-10491 GCA_026898455.1 Plectranthus barbatus | reverse complement strand
GTAAGCCTTCTATAGCTCATCTTCGTGCATTCGGTTCACCATGTTATATCCATAATAATGGGAAGTCGAAGTTAAATGCTTTCTCGCCTAAAGCTGATGAGGGTGTGTTTGTCGGATATGGACATCCCTCTCACAAGGGCTATAGAGTATTTAACAAGACTACCCAGCTTGTCGAAATAACATGCAATGTTGTTTTTGATGAAGCTACTTTAGTGCGCAGGACCTTACGCCAACTGGCTGAAGATGTTCCTGAGGTCGAGGATGTCAGCGACCAGTTGGGCAGGAATTCTTCCGATGCTCAACCAACTGGTTCGACTAGACCTGTGAATGGATCATCTTCTCAACCAGTTACCTCAGGTGCCCATCAGCAATCTGAGAAGGTCGGTGATGCAAATGACCTTGCTGAGACCTTACACTCAATCTCCCTGAGTGGATCTAGCAACAATCAAGGGGGAATTCCGACTGGAATCTTTGAGCCAGAAGACAACGATGGACCAGCTGGAATGGAGGTACCAGCTGATACTGACAACGTTGGTGAAGGTTCAGGAAGCCAGTCAGACAGTGAAGTTGATGAAGTTCCAACTGATGAAGGTCACCAGCCAGTTGCAGTTCCAGCTCCGACTGGTGAAAATGTGGAAGCACCAGTCGTCAGAACAGAAGAACCTATTTCAGAGCCGGCACCAGCAGTCGCTGGTCCTCCCAAATGGCTGAGGGATCACCCATCCGATGCTATTCTCGGTGATCTGGAAGGTTCAGTTAAGACTTGACACGGCAGTGCGCTCCTGAGTTGTTTTATCTCTCAAATGGAACCTACTTCCATAGGAGTGGCGCTCGAATCTGCCGATTGGATCAATGCCATGCAAGAGGAGCTTGCAGAATTCACTCGCAATAACGTTTGGGACTTGGTGGAGAGACCATCACATCAGTCAGTGATTGGCACCAAGTGGGTTTTCAAGAACAAGCGAGATGAAACTGGCACTGTAGTCAGAAACAAAGCTCGATTAGTCGCCAAAGGCTACAGGCAGTGTGAAGGGATCGATTTCGATGAGACCTTCGCACCAGTTGCCAGAATGGAGGCGATACGGCTGTTCCTTGCTTATGCAGCGTATCACGGCTTCACGGTGTTCCAGATGGACGTGAAGAGCGCCTTCCTGAATGGCGAGCTAAAAGAGGAGGTATATGTCGAGCAACCTCCAGGCTTTGAAGTTGGCACCAAGGTGTACAAGCTGAGAAAGGCCCTGTATGGATTGAAACAGGCGCCCAGGGCTTGGTACGAAACGCTGTCACAATTCCTCACCAGCAATGGATTTCGGAAAGGGAAGATTGATAGGACTCTCTTTCTTCTCAAGGATGGTGGTGACATGCTAATGGTGCAGATCTATGTAGATGACATCATATTCGGATCAAGGAATATAACTCTCTGCGAGAAGTTTTCTCAACTGATGCAGACATCATTTCAGATGAGTATGATGGGCAAGTTAACATACTTTCTCGGACTCCAGGTCCAGCAGTCAGCTGATGGAATTTTTATCAGCCAGCGAAAGTATACGAAGGAGTTAATTCAGAAGTATTGCCCAGAGAAAACTAAGTCCCTCAGAATACCTATGAGCACCAGTTGTCAAATATTTCTTGATGAGCAAGGTGAATCAGTTGATCCTACCATCTACCGAGGAATCATTGGATCACTTCTCTATCTCACAGCCAGCAGACCCGACATTTCGTACTCAGTCGGAGTGTGTGCCAGATTTCAAGCCAATCCGAAGGGGACTGAATCTCTTGGAATATGGTATCCCAGAAATGATGAGCTTACACTCATTGGATATTCAGATTCAGACTTCGCTGGATGCCGTATTGACCGAAAGAGTACCAGTGGTACGTGTCAGTTTCTAGGACACAAGCTAATCAGCTGGTTTAGCAAGAAGCAGCACTCAGTTGCTACTTCTACCACTGAGGCTGAGTATGTTGCCGCTGCCAGTTGCTGTGCTCAAGTTATCTGGATCAAGCAACAACTGGAGGATTATGAAGTGGACACTGGCTGTGTTCCCATCTATTGCGACAACAATAGCGCTATGTGCATCACGAAGAATCTGGTTCATCACTCTAGAACCAAGCACATAGATATTCGACATCACTTCATTCGTAATCATGTCGAAAAGAAGGATGTCAGCGTGGACTACATTAGAACTGAAGATCAACTGGCTGACATCTTCACTAAACCTCTGCCAGAAGCAAGATTCAAGGAGTTGTGCATCAAACTCGGTCTTATGGAGATTGATGTGAGCCCCAATGATGAGGAAGAATGATTCCCAGCTCTCATTCTGTTCTTGGTCTTCAGGAGGATGCTGATTACGACTAAGTCCAAGCTCTTAGTCGTTCTGTCTTCCTTAAGTGATGTTTTTCGACTAACTAGTGGTACCTACTGGCGGAACTTATCCCTCAAATGTCTAAGGACATGAGTCCCAGCTCTCATTTCAATTTGCCAGCATAAACCATCAGTTGAAATAGAATTGGGTCCCAGCTCCCAATTCCAAGTGATGATGAGGAGTGGATTTCTTGGAGAGAAGATTATGCGGAATAAAATTGAGTCCAAGCTCTCAATTTTTACTCTTTCAAGTTGCCAGCAGATAACTGATGGAATTTCCGCGACTGGCGAAATTTGAGTCCAAGCTCTCAATTTATCCAAGTATGCCAGCACCAGTATATGTATCAGTTGCCAACTGATAAAGAGGCCAACCAGTTAGGGGGAAGTATGCGACTGGTATATGCTACTGATGACCAGTCGTGCCAGCTGTCTCAGAAAAGGCGGGATCGTTCAAATCCAAGTAGCGTGTACAGTCCTCAGAATTTAATGCGGCATTTAATGCCACATTTAATGTGCACAGTGTCTGCGCAGTCCGACTCTTGGTTGCCACCAATCGCTGCGTGCCACGTCAGCCCCACGGCGTAGCCCACGTCAGCACGACCGCGCACGTCGCACAGGGAACCGGGCCTGCTGATGACTGTCGATCCTCGCTTGCTGAGCGTTGATCCTGGATGTCTGATCCTGCATGGCCCAAGTATATATACCCGATCACTTCCTTCGGGTTAACCTTTATGTTTCCCTACTTTCAGAACCCTAATATCTTTCAAAATTCTCTCATCTTCCCTTGAAATTTTCTGAACCTTGAATCTTTCTGAAGTCATGGCATCATCTTCTCAGCCTCCAGCTGATAACCCTCCATCTACATCTACATCATCCTCGTCTGGTTCACCAGACCTACCAATCGCTGAAGCTCATATGCCTACGTATACTGGCATAGTGAAGATCGAAGATATCGATTACACCTATCCGTTCGCCCGACTGGTTCAGTTGAACAGGCCGGCGACCAGGCGACAGCTCTCTAACGCGCAGATTAGGACTGCACAAGTTCAGAAGGAGAAGATTCTGAACGCGAAGCTAGCCCTAAAGCATTTCGGGGAGGAGCTGATGGAGATGGTTGACCGAGAACAGCTCCGACAGTACCTCACGACGACGCCCACGACCTTCCACCCTCATATAGTTGCGGAGTTCTATGCTAGGGCAATTATTGCTGACGACAGGAAGTCGTTCACTACATTGGTGTTCGGCCACCTGATCACCGTCACCGCGGAATACCTCGCCGATCTCTTCGAACTGAGGAATGAAGGAGAGGAAGTGGCCACGTATCATCAGGATGATACGGTGGAATTCCAGAGGAGGTGGGCGCAATGGAAGAAGGCAGAAGTCACCGTCTTCCGGACTGGCATGAAGAAGTCCGAGATGGAGGAGTACTGGCAAATGGTGTGCGACATTGTAGTTCGCATGCTACAATGTGAGGTCGGCTCGTACGCTGAGTTAAGCCTGCGGAAGTTCTCAGTGATGTGTGCCCTGGTGGATGGAGTTCAGGGCAACTGGGTCGAATTCTTTTTTGGCCGATTGCTGGAGAACGTGGCGCGGAACATCACCGTGCCAACTGAAGGGAAGTTTGCTCACGCCGTATCCTTCGGGCTGAGGATCAGCCACATCCTGGAGATGGAATTGGGTGATGGCGTGGATCAGGGGGAACAACTGGTTGGTTCCGACTTCATACCAGCCACGAAGGTGAAGCTGCCTCACCCAGATTACAAGAAGCCACGTAGGCTGAAAGGGAAGTCAGCAGTGGACCCTGCTGAGGCCGTTTCTGAGGAGGACTCAGAAGACCTGGGGGAGCAAGTGCCAGCTGTGGCTCTCCCGCTGACAGCAGAGGCAAGGGCAGAGTTGAAGAGGAAGCTGGAGACGGAGTCTCTCTTCGACACCATGGAAGGCGCGGTGGCTGAGGCGACTGGTATTCACCCACGGGACGTACAACTTGTACCAGTCACCAAGAAGCCATCCCACAAGAAGCCTAAGACTTCCCAGCACCAGCAGCCACCGTCAGCTGTTGCATATGACCCTGAGTCTGGGAAGATCTCCATCCCAGTCAAGAAGTCCGTTCTGGGACTGACTGAGGAAGAGACGCTGGAGAGGATGACCCGGAAGCGAAAGAGGGTTCAGACCAGAGCTCAGAAGCTGGTGGAGCAGGCCAAGAAGGAGCAACAAGCCTCCATTGTGAGGAAGAAACAGGCCCAGGCAAGGCTGAAGGCCTTGGCCGACCAGCGGAAACGAGAGGCTGAGCTGGCAGCCCGCGATGAAGCCTATGCAAAGGTGCAGGCTGAGCATGAGGCCAGACGTCAGGCGCAACTGGCGGAGCAGATGCACCAGGTGGCCAAAGGCAAATGGGAAGTTGCCCCAACTACAAGTGCAAGGCCACCAGCACCAGCTCCAGGCCAGATCTTATCAGACGAATCATTCACGCGTCTGATGGTCATGGGTGCTGATGAGGATGTACTATCCCTTGTGGATATGTACCAGGAGGAGGAGGTCGCTGAAGTCCCTCCACCCGCGCAAGGGGGTGGTGGAGGTGAAGAAGACCCACTGGCCGCGCAAGGGGGTGCCAGTGGAGGAGAAGAAGTGCGGGCGACCACCCCGGAAAAACTGGCGAGTTTTTCAGATATGAGCTCAGATTCTGAGGATGCAGAGGAGCCAAGGGCTGAGGAGCCGGAGCAGGCAGCAGCTGAGGAGGTGGTATCTTACTCCATGGTGCAGAGGATGGAGCCAAGGGATCTGTTCCCAGACCTTGATGATAAGGCTCGTCGTCCAGCCAGTCGCCCCCGATCTACAGATGCCTCGACATCAACTTCCGGGCGACCAGCAGCATCCTCTACATCACCAGCTAGGCGTGCACGTACTGAAAGGCGACCTTACATGCTCTGCATCCAAGAGCATCAACTGATTGATGAGGATGCCTTCCAGTTGCAAGTGACAGGAGTACATCGGTGGGAGCACCGCGGGGAAATGGCGTTTCAAGATTCACGAGTGCCTGAGCCATCAGCATTCAATATCATCCCCATCAGCGGACTCCCCCACCAGTCAGTATACGCTTCGAGGATCTCTGACTGGTGTCTGCCCTTGCAGCCGATGGAATACTTCAATTCCACTCTCTATGAGTATGCTGAAAACATCACGGCGGAGATGGAGAATGCCGTCAATGACGAAATGATATCCAGCTACCGAAGACTCTGGAGGGTGGATTCGGAACTATGTCTGGAGTTCCGGAGGTGGAGGATTTTTGACCGATGTGAGCGCTTGCTGACAGTGGAGAAGAGGGCGGTTCTCTATGCCAGGCTGGGTCTTGGCTACTGGAGAGCGGAGGAGGAGTGGGCTCATGCCTTCATGGGCACCGATCCTGAATGCCCCCAGCAGCTGTCTACAAGGAGGATCAAGCGCCGCTTGCTGAAAATTGCTGAGTATAGGCAGCTGACTGGAAGCTCCGGCCTCCCGCCACTGAAAAGGATCAAGTTACCTTTCCTCCAGTTTCGAGTCACCAGTCGGGGGTACCAGCTGACGTACGCGCTCCGTCGCCTCAAAGTGCTGGTTACCCTCCCGAGGATCCCTCCCTACCATGCTATATTGTTCGACATGGCTGCCAGCGCTCTACTGGTAGACCACTTAGTAGAGGAGGATCCCTCTCGTGGTTGGTGGCTGACCCTTGCCGTCCCTCTTGTTCCTATTGTCTCGGGCGATCTCGTCCCTGCTCACATGGACTGGCAAGTGGTGGAATTCACAGCCCCAACAGTCGTTTTTGAAGAAGTCCAGCCAGCTCCAGCTGCAGTGCCAGTAGCGGAGCCAACAGCAGTACCAGTCTTGGAGCCAGCAGCAGCACCAGCGGAGGAGCCAGCCCCGATGGAAGAATCTGAACCAGCAATGGCTCCTTCCGCAACTGATGTGCCCTCCTCTTCAATGGAAGTATCAGCGCAGCCAATCTCCGAGATCCATCCCCCTGCGCAGCTTCTTGCACTCATTGATGCCAGGATGGATCAGCGCTTCGCCTCCTTCCGAACTGAAATTGCTCAACAGATGGAGTCTGTAACCGCCGGAGTGTCCTCCTTTTTGGCGCGGATCCAAGAGGGGGAAAGTACGCGAGCACGTGCTGAGGTAGAGAGAGCTCGTCTTGCTGAAGAGGAGAGGAGGATTGCTGCTGAGGAAAGGGAGAAGAGCAGACAAGATATGGCAGCGCTCACTGAGATCCTGAGGTCGCTCACAAGCAGAACTCAATCACCAGGATCATCTTCTCAGCCATAGTCTTGTTTCTCTATTTTTTTGTAAGTATTTGTATCTCTAGACTAGTCAGTTTTCTATCCTGTACTTGTAACTGCAACATATTAAATGGATTGATTACTGACAAGTTGATGACAATTCCTCATTGTCCAACAAATTGTCTGAGTATTTACTTACCAGCTGAACTTACACTTCCAGTGTAATCAGCACCAGCACTCGTATCACACACTTTAAATCTTTTTGCTCTGATCTCAATTTTCATATTTTAAACGAGCAATATCTCTCCTGGCTTGAGGGGGAAGATTTTTAGTTAGAGCTGATGTGAGGAAGTATTTTCATGGGTTTAGATCTGATAGGCTTATTTGTAAAACCCTGAAATCTTCTGTAACTTTCCTCATCAGCTGAGTGCTCGCTGGTTAGGCTTTGATCGCACCAAAAAGGGGGAAATTGTTGGGAAATTTGGCTAAGTTTCCTTTCCCCAGTAGCTACTTGTTTAGATTCTAGTTTTGGTGTTTTGGTGGATCAAATCCTAAGTCCTACCAGCGTCAGTTTGTCTCTAGAATAGCTCTAGTCTCAAATGTAAAGTCCTGTTTAGGTCTTTTGAGTTGTAAGTCGCAGCTGATCAAGACTCATGCTGACACTGTTCACCAGCATGAGAAGTGCTTACCACTGGTTACTGTTCACCAGTTGGAAAAGTCTCATCAGAAGGCGGCTGACAAAGACTCGTGCTGACACTGTTCATCAGCATGAGAAGAGCTAATGACTGGCTACTGTTCACCAGTTGGGAAGGTTTTCATCAGCAGGCGGCTGACAAACCTTACCAGCAGAATAGGTGTTCTCACTGACACTGTTCACCAGCGGTGAAGTCACCAGTCATGGGAGATTCCAAGAGTTAACATCCAGACAAATTGGTAGACTTAGATTGTGCCAACGCAAGTCACCAGCAGAGACTGCCAGCACAAGATCACCAGTATGTTCTGCCAGTCGGATGTTACCAGCAGAATTCAAGATTCGCTCTCCCAGAGTCTTAGAGACAAAAAGAAGATTCGTCTGAGGAATAAGCTGCCAAAGTATGACTTTAAGGGAGGATACCTTAAAGTCTATCAGTTCAAGACACCAGTTCCGATTCCTCGTACTAACGAATAGTGCCGTTCTGACATAAAGAGATCAATGTCAGATAGAGTGGACAAAAGCATGGCACTTTCCGGAAATTCCTACCTGCCGCCGTCTGAAGGACATGCGAGGACAGAGACCTTTTCCGGATGTGTCCAAACGGCTAGAAGATTTAAATGGGATCCTGCGTCTATAAATACTTGGGATCCACCAACATTCAATACTCTTCACCTACCGAAAGACTGCAAATTAATTACGCTCAAGCAAGTAGAAGTGCATACATCTTTCGAGGCTTTTCTTAAAGCTTACCGTGTGTTGATTTATTCAAACACGAGACTTCAAGCTTCCAGCTTGTAAGTTACAGATCTCTTTGGTGTTCTTTCTCTTCTGAGGAAGTTCACAGCAGCTCTTGTGCCAGCCAGCACTTGAGTTATTACGGGCTTTTGCCGTATTGAGAAGATACGTTCTTGGGAGAACTAAACACCCAGTGAAGCTGTGGAGGTTGAAGTGACGTGCTCGCACTCCACCAGCCGTGAAGAGAGTTGAAGAAGGAATCAAGACCGGGAGCGGTTGATCTAGCGAAGTGGTGGACAAGGGTCGCACCAGCTAGAGATAGATCGTAGGCAACTTGTACCTGATTACTCTATAGTGAATTTCCAGTGCTACGACTGGAGAGTGGACGTAGATCAGTTGATCGAACCACTATAAATCCTTTGTCTTTTATCAGCTTTCTGCATTTCATACTGATTTAAAACCCAGCACCCAAGTGCTGGTGTATATCTGAAAACTGATATAACTGTGCAAACAAGGCTAAAAATATTCAAGTCTTGAGCTACCAGCTGACGAGCCAGTCGCCAGTCAGCTGAGTACGAAGAGTGCAAGTTGACTTACCAGCTGACAAGGTCCCAGTCAGCTGAGTAACCAGCAGAGCGCAAGAAACGATTAACCACAATTTCCGCTGCAAAGTTATACCCTGATAATCCTGGACCAACAGAATGTCAGTATATCAATGACCGACACTAGGATTGTTGGGAGCTTTTAATGAACTTTCAGACGGCTCTCAACAGACTACTTTTGTATGTTCACTTCGTCAAAGGAATCTCTTGCTTGAGTGTTCGTGAGTGTATGAAGTGAGAAAAGCAGTTATTAATCTCATTCTTGAACCTGCCTTTTATATGTGGAGATTCAAACCTTGAATCTCCATATCCGTTAGACACAACGGCATCTTTGTCCAAGAGTGGATTAACTTGTTTGAACACTTTTTGTAGAGGACTGTACTTTTAAAACTACTTCTGGAAAGTCTCGACCTTTGCGTGTACTTTTGTCAGAATCGCAGTCCAGCTTCAAGTTTTGATTCTTTTGCTTTGCTAAGCTAGAATCTGCTAAAGTATTTTTCCTTGAATTCTTTGACTTCCGTTGTTTTCGATTTCTTATTCGTTGCCGAAGGATCCCGAATGCTAATGCCTTAGCATTTTGTTGATATCTTTTGTCTAGCAAGTGTTTAGCCGTTTGCTAATGATCCTTCGTTAGTTTGCTTCTCTAGCAGCTTGTAGATGAAGGACGAATGCTGATACCGTCTGCTTCGTATCTGCTAGGAATTCTTCTTAGCACACTAATCTATTACAACTCAATGTAAAACTTATACAGGACTTTACAAAGTGTGCTAGACTCTCTAAAGTTCGGCAAATGATCGACCAACTAAATAAGGTTTGATCCAACAAAACCTTTTACAAGTAAGTCCTAAGGGAGATTTTAGGAATAATTTCCCAACAATTTCCCCCTTTTTGGTGCGATCAAAGCTTACTATCATTTGTTAACCATAAGTGGAAGAATGTCTCTGTTTTACAAGGCTATGCTATGCTATCAATCTAACACAGAGTTTTTCCAACTAGGTTCGAGCAAAAAAAAATTTGTGACCAAATTCCCCCTCAACAGGTGCTGGGGAATATTTCTCGATTAAATATAAGTGAATGTTTGCACAAAGGTAATATGCTAGAAATTCTAGCACCCATTAAATCAGCAAGCTGATAAGCTCATAATTATACTCACTTATCTATATTTTTCTCCATTGTTTCAAGTGTTTTATGTTATGTTTTTACTTATTTTTGTGCATGAGTCTACTTTAGAGGGTGTTATGCCTTTGATGGGTGAATTTTGCAGGTTTTAGGCCAAAATCATTGGAAATCCGTACCGAAAGCAGATGATGTTCAAAGGAACAGTCACGACTTCTTCCACAGATGGAATCTGAGCTAATGAAGCACATGGATGGAAAGATCTTTGAATTAGCTTTCCAACGCAACTGGAATCGGGTCAATCGGAGTTCGGGAGAGGAAGTTATGGCCAAAACCGTGAGACTGCGCAGACAGATGCATCCGAGTCGAGCGACGGGATTTCTGTCGACCGACAGGAATCCTGTCGATCGAATTTTTCTCAGTCGATCGACACAGAAGCCCGAAAAAGCTATTTTGGGCCTGTTTTGGCAGTTTTTGCTATTTTGACACAATACTCAAATTAGGTCTTTTTCCCCCTCTATAAATAAGTACTCTTAGGCACGAAAATCTAGCTTTTAAAATCTTTTTTAAGCTTTTAAATCTTTAAATCTTCTTTTCTCTATTTTTTTGCTGAATACATTGGAGTTTTACAAGACATTCAAGGTTCCTCTTTAATTGTAAGTTCTTTAATAATATGTTTATTTACTTTCTAGTCATGATTTGTGGCTAGAACCCTAAACAGGTTCTAGGGTT
>JAPKLW010011942.1:0-10493 GCA_026898455.1 Plectranthus barbatus | reverse complement strand
GATTTATTTGAATTTTAGAGATTTGGAATGAAGTCGTATGTTCATAAATTGAGAGAATTAAAGGAAATTACGGATATTATGTTGTATTGGAGGAATTAATTTTGGAGGTTATACATGTATGGTCCTGGAATTTCAATTATACACCTAAGTATGTGTATAATATGATTAATTAAGTAATCATATTATATGAGTAATCATATCATGATTTCAACCATATGTTATGAGGAGTATAAGTAGTAGAAATGTTGATAGAATAAGCTTTTATACCATATTCTATATCACAATTAGAGAGAGAGAGTGCAAGTTTTCAGAAAATCCCTTTCCCCCACCTCAAGCCCGTCACCCTCCCTGTCCGACCAAATTCCGGCCACCATCGGTGTCATTCCGGCGATTAACCACCACCAACTGATAGCTCTCGTCGAGAGCTTCATTTTGAGTACTCGTGGGCTCCGAGAGGACGAGGAGCGGCCGAGATATCGAAGAGAGAAGTTGAGGTGGGTGGTTTTGTGCGATTTTGAATTTAATTGTTTGAATCTCGATTTTCCGGCCATTAACCCATGTTTTGATATTAGATTCATGTTCCCCATCGTGTAGAGAGCATTCGGGTAGCTTGGAAAGTCGATTTGGTTGCCGGAATCAAGTGCCGCCGCCGTGAGAGGAGTTTTCCGGTGAGCATTTTTCACCCTTCGTTTTGGTGATTAAATTCATGTTTTGAAGGCTAGAATCGTGTTCCTTGTGGTCTGGGGAGTTGATATATGGGATTGCATGTGTAATCGGTTGGTTAGAATGGTAGATATGTCGAGTTTCAGGGTGGAAACCGGCGAGTTCATCGGAGAAGACGACGCGTCCCGAACGGGACGGAAGCATCCCGCTCGGGACGAGTCGCAGCGAAATGGCGTGCAGGAGCAGGACCATCCCGTTCGGGATGGGATGGATTCCGCTCGGGATGAAGCACGGCCAGAGGAAATTTTTGGAAAATTGTCCATCCCGGTCGGGACGGACTCATTCCGGTCGGGATGGGCTGCGACCTTAAAATATAAAATTTAGTTTTGAGCTATTTTTCATTCCTTTTCGAATCCTTTCAACCCCTAAGTTTAATATATGAAATGGAAAGCATGTTAAGCATGAAAATATGATTTGATAAGTGTTCGGTTTTGGATTACGAGTATGACGATGTCGAGTGCGATTGAAAGGAATTATGAGAATTATATTAGGATTGAGGAAAATATGAGATGATTATCCGATTCTAATTGAACTCGTTAATGTCCTAGATCGTTCGTCCTAATTTGGTGAACCTTGATTAATTGTAGGAGGTTGAAAGTCGGAGGAGTGAGCTCAAGTTAGCGGAAAACATCTATAACTAAAGCCAAACATCAGGTGGGAACTATTTCAACTATAAAAACAAAATGCGTATTTCCTTTTCAAAATGTGTACAAACTGTTTTGCTTTAAAATGAAACTGCTATGCTTGTTTTGTGTTATCGTATCTGTCCTCTATCGTTTCCCAACGATAAGAGAGAATAACTATTGAGTTGGAACCAGACTCTCATAACTACGCTAGAACTCAATTAATACATTTGGAGTAGCGACTCCATATGATGGGAATTGGAAGAGATAAGGTGGAATTTGTTATACTTGAATTGGAAGAGATAAGGTGGAATTTGTTATACTTGAATGTGGAATTGTGAATGAGATTGATGATGGAGAATTAAGTGATGAATAATAAGCGATCGAGTCTCAAAAATGGATTTCTGAGACTAGTGCACTTTAGATGACAGTAGATTGTATGTATACTTCCTTAACTAATCATCGTAACTCGGAAGCCGGCCAACTTCCAGTTACAAAACCGAACAGATATGACAACACTAAAATAACGGGTGTGTGAGTAAAATGTTTTGGCTAGCACGGTTTATTTCAACAAAACCCCGTGTTTAGCTGTGTGTGTTGCATAGCATGTTTCGTATATAATGTATGTTTTTGGCATGTTTCTCACTGAGTATGAAAGTACTCAGCCCTCGCGATATTTCTAAATCGTGCAGGTTAAGCAGCAGGAATGGAAGTAGCAGGTGTAAGCAGAAGAAGAAGGAGATTTAGTGTGCTTTTGAGAAATGTACAGATCCTGTGACATGTATCACCATATACATGTCACCACCACGTTACACACACGCTGCTACACACTCTGAAAATCCCTTCCCTTTTTAATGCTTTAATGACTGAAACTCTGTTTTATTTCCAGACTCGAAGGATTTCTTAACGGTTGAACTATTTTATGTTTTAATGTAAAGTCTTTCTATCATTGTTTATTTGAATTACACTTCGAAAACCTGAAACATCAATGTAACGTGGCCCCATATTGGGAAGGTCAGATGGGGGCGTTACATAATTAGAAACTGATAATCTCATCAATATTTCAAGAGTTATAATTATATATTTAATTAAAAATTAAGTAAAAAATTGAGTATTAATATTTTAATTTGCTTGTTTAGTTTTAGCATTCAGTATAACCGACCTAATTATTTTTATCAATTAATTATATATAATGAAAAACCTTTTCTATGCTCACTTCTCTAGGAAAAATGATGTACGATAATATATATATATATATATATATATATATTTAAATATAAAGTATATTATTAAAATGAAATAAGTTGATTTCATCAATTATGAATTTTTAAAATTTAGAGAAATAAGAAATAGTATAAAATTGGATCTAATTTTCATATTTTTCAAAATAAAATAGAAACATGCACTTTTATTTTAAGGAATGCAAAACCTTTTATCTACATGCTTTGCTCATGGGCACAACCCTCCTAACCATATGATGTCTCCACCCTTGTGAATAAGTGATATTATATTGACACCCATTTTATTTAGTTTTATTAATTTGTCAAATCTTATTTTGTAATTTTTTGATAAGTGATAGTATACGATATTCATATTCATAATGTCAATACAATGACAGATGATCTAGAATTTAATTATTTTGATCATGATTAGTAACTAATAGTCTCATAAATATTTCAAGAGGTATATTTATATATTTAATTAAAAATTAGGTAAAAAACTGAGCATTAATATTTATTTTTCTTGTTTATTTATAGTATTCAGTATAACTAATCTAATTCTTTTTTATTAATTAAATATGAATGATGAAAATTATTTTTTATGCTCACTTTTCTAGGAAAAAAATGATGTACGATAATCTATATATATTTAAATATAATGTATATTAATAAAATGAAATATACTTGATTTCATCATATATGAATTTTTGAAATTAAAAAAATAAGAATAATACTACATATTAGCTGCCTTATTTTCTTGTACTTATTTGAAAATTTTCATATCAAAATGAATAATATGAAATCGGATCCAATTTTCATATTTCTTTCAAAATAAAATAGAAACATAAACTTTTATTTAAAGGAATACAAAACATTTTATCTACATGCTTGTTCACTTTTTTGACAGTAGTATTTTTTAAATTTTAATCTATTAAATTATTTGTGACCACTTGAATGATATTTTAATTTTTAAATGTACTTTAGTAATATTTATCTATTGTTTAATTTTTTTTAAAAAAATTGATGGTAGTTATTCATTACTTGATTACAATAAATTGATGTAATTTAGATATATTTCAAAGCAAATTTTTTAAATAAACGATTCAATATTTTTTAGTTTTTCTACATGAATATTATTTCTTTAATTGATAAATATAATATCATAATTGATTTTTATTGAGATTTGGTACAATTTAATTTAAAATAATTAAAGATAAATTTTTTTTGATACATTAATACATAACCATACCAAATATATTAGATTAGTTAAAATATTTTTTTTAAAAAAATAAATAAATAATTGACATTTAAGATTAGTATCAACACTTATTCTAAACTCAATCATAATTCATTTTTTCCATGAATATTATAATTTAATTTTGAATTGGTAACCATTCAATAAATAATTGTAGACTTAAAATAAAATAAATATCATTTACACAAACATAATTATAAGTATGTATTGGATTTATCCTCAAATAATAAAACAAAATATTTTATAGAAAGAGAAAAGTAAGTAATTTTTACAAAAATTATACGACACAACTATTTTTTTAACTAATAAATATAATCTACTAATTCTCACTAATACATAAACTTGTCATATATTAATTATAATATCAGTTATAGATTAAATTGGAAATTTTAATGTAAATAAAGAAGTGTATAATTACTATTTATAATTATAGAATGTTTCACTTATTAATTAAGGAACTAATCAGTTAATTAATGAACAATTAATGCAACTCAAACTTACCTTATTTTTGTCGCGCCCCCAAACCGGGCCTATGCAACAGTCCCACGTGCGACACAATGCACGCTAAGGGAAGTTGTGGTTTTAAGAAGAAATATTTATTCATGCGGAAGCAAGTAAAGAATCGGTCAAAAATGAAATAAGATTTATGAGGTTCAAATAAATAGTCGCAGCGGAGATTAGAATCAATTAAATGGTCACAAGCATGATGAGGCAATAAATTAGCATATGCTTGAAAGGAATAAATAGTTCGCGACGGAAAAATGGAGTCAAATAAATGATACAAGCATGATGGAACAATATTTTAAGTCATGCTTGAAAGAATGCAAAAGAGTATATTTCAATTTAGAGTGCAAGTACAAATGAGACTATGTATGAAGACATAGCTCGTTGCTTCGATACCATAACCAACAAATTAAATCATGCTAGGAGAACAAGAAAGATTAGCATGCTTTAGGCAAGAATGAACCATAGGAATATTAAGTGATTTCATGAACTAGCATTTAATCAATCAAACCTTCAAGAGTTAGAATCATATCAAGGTAAAAAGGAAGTGCGAATCAATCATTCAAGTGTTTGAAAGCTTAATTCAAAATGAGGTTGAAGAAGTTTAGATCAAGAATCTAAGTAATCATAGTGGTGCAATACATGCCATTCAAAAGATATAATCAAAAGCAACATGGATTCGAAATGTAGTACAAACCGAATAACTAATACAATTAAGAATCATTCCGGTTTCCTCCTTCGATCCTCTCCTCATAACGTCACCTTCACCTTCATCAATCGGTACCTACATGCAAGGAAAACGCACATAGGGGCTAAGTACACGAATGTACCTAGTGGTCACGGTGTCCCGAAAATGAATACATATATATATATATCATGAAAACACCGCACACTCATGCATACTACAAGTTTTTATTGAAAGCCTCATGTATATGCACAAATTATTTTCCTCACTTAGGAGCTCCCACTCAAATTAGGCACCACATAATCGTTTTCCCAACATATCAACATTTCATATTCAACATGATCACGTAATCACAGGGGGTAAGATAGGAGTGGCCACTCGCTATCCACCCGGTAAGGTTTAATCACCATTACCCATCCGGTAGTCTTATTACTATCCGGGCTAATGCATTAGGCTTACATTACCACGGGGGTAGCCACTTCCCCGATCCAACAAATCTTCAAATAATTAACATTCAACCACCAATTCATACAATCATAACAATCATACGGTGCCAAAACAATTTTACGGTGTAACATGCCTTCAAAACAAAAGAATCATTTTTGGATAAAAACATTTGACAAAACCATTTGATAGGATAAAGTAGTGCCCACCTCAAATGATTCGATGGATCCAATTACTTAGTTCCGCTAGTTGATGCTTCCTTCTTGGAGATTAAAGTACCTAATTAAAGTTTGAATAAATTACTACAATGTATTTGACTCAAATAATTATCTAAGTTCTTAAATCAATTTAATTCAATTATTTACCCAATTACAAATTATGCAATTCGAAATTTATAAAGAACAAGATTCAAAGACTCCTAAGTTTTTATTTTATTAAACAAGATTTATTAACTTAGTCAAATTACTAAGCTAGTTAACAAGTTCATACCAAATTGCTATATTAGTTATTAATTAAGGATAATGGATTTAGTGATCTAGTTAACAACTTATTATTAACCTAAAGTAATTATTTTTAATTAACTAAGTGAACCATTTATGCATTTAGGCCTTAGAATATTTTAGTGAAATCTGAAAATTAATCAAATTATTCTAAGTCCAAAAATATGAGTTATTACCTAGTTAACTAGTCCATTTTCAAGATAACAACAAAAATGATCTAGACATCTAATGAGGCTGATTTTAATTTTATAAAAATAAAATTTTAAAGTGCACGTGCTCGAAGTGACGGTTCGTTAAAACGAATCTTCATTTAAAAAACGGTGAAGCCTAACATAAGCAATTTCCTAATTAACTTTCAGCATTTTCAGATTTCAGCAATCAACTTCCCTAATTTTTAGTAATTAATCTACTTAGTGAAATGACTTGATTTTTATACATATTACAATTTAAAATGTCTAGAGTTCATATTATAAAAATCAGATTTTTCCAAAGTCCAAAAATATATTTTTAAGGCCGTGAAATTTAAATTGCCAGAATCTGCCACACATTATTAAAATGCTTCAAACTCGAGTTTTACAACTCCGATTCATGAAATTCCGAATTTCACAGATTTCTATCTTGTTCTAGTTTATACAGTTCTAAAATCAACTCAATCCAACAATCACAGAATCAGCCGTACTCATTTTAATCTCTGTCCAAAACAGGGCATGCTCTCAAATTTCATCAACACATGATTTCTCAACATACATGCCATTATCTCATCCATCATTTTCAGATCTATCTAAGTTTGAATATCAACTTTAAACATGAAAGGTCATGATTCTTAAGCTTGATCAAACATGCAATCATATATACGTGTTCTATGCTCATCAATATGCAACATATATCAAGCTTAGGCCTAGGCATGCTCATCTAATCCATTTCCCTTAAGATTTTATTTGTGACCTCTTGATCCTACATGCAATCACATATTCATAACAAGGAAGTCATAGGGAGTGTAAAAATTGTCTACTTGAAGGGAGGAATTCGCAACAATAGTTCTTTCAAATTTTCGAGTTGCTTCCAACGTCGTCTAGCTTAGATCTTTGCATATTCGTGCTCCTCTCTTCGTGGGGATCACATTTCTCCTACTTGAAGCTTGATTCCACTTCGTGCTTGAGATCAATGTGCTCCGATCATAGGGCTTCTTACGTCATTGCGTAGAGGAGGTTGAAGAGATAAGCTTTATGTAAAAATGGAGGCTCAATAGGTGGGGGAAGGGTGGGATATAGAAGCTTCAAGGGGCTCTTTTAAAGGAGGTTCTCATGGTGTTTAGAGAGAGAAATGGTGCAGGGAAATTTGGAGGAGAAAGGGTGGAGAGGGTGAAATGATTTACAAGAAATAAAAATAAAAGGACTTCAACATAAATGGGGAGGGTGTGTCGATCTTGGTGAGGGATTATGAGGGGGTGGAGTGTGATAACAGGGTTGCATGCTTTGGTTGATAGTGTGTAATGATCACACCTTTGTTTCCCTTAATTGCCCTTCAATAATTTAAATCTCCTTTGCAACCATTTGCCCTCGTGGGTAATTAGCCAAAGTAGGGGCCAGAGCAATCATTCTCTACATGACTAATTGAAATAGAATAACCCATGATCTCTAATTAAATTATTTTCCTATGGTCTTGCATTCCGATAATTAAATAAATAATACGACAATTTTTCTTTCTTCGAACACTTGCCTTGGCATTTCGAATCGTCTCAATCGGATGTCGTATGAATATTCGGGCATAAAATAATAATATGGGTCTTCCCATATTTAATTATATTCTCATCTTTAAAATAGGAATAATATGGCTAATAAAATCAATAAGTAGGGAATTAATTATTCCAACAACTCGATCATATGTTCATCGGCTCGCGATTAAAATTGATCATTATATCGTGTATATATATATATGTGAGCATCGAAATTATTGGGCATCTCATTTAATGGAAATAAATTCTGGAATTTACCTCGGAGGTAATATTGATATATTATAGCTCGCCGGTGTTAATATAATTATTTTACGGACTATTATTCTCATCTCGATAATTAATTCGATACTACTAATTAATTAAGGAAATATTCATGGACTTGCTAAATTAATTAGTTGGGCTATTTTATTTATTCTCATGTGGGCTCCTATTTAATTTGGCCCAACACATTAAATAAATAGAGTCCTCTTAGCCCAATTCTCCAATTAAATAAAACGGTTGGGCTTAAATAATTAACTTGGCCCAATCGCGTTGCTACGACCATAATAAATATTACTGAGTCGAATAAATTATTCCGATCGTCATCCGTGATTTATTTATCGAATTTCACTATTCGTCGTCGCGGCTATAATTCGGATGTCGTAGAGAAGTCACTTCATAATATTAATAATATAATGGTTGTAGCGACACTTACTTCGTAATTTATTAAATAAAAGGTTGAAAAATACAGGGCATTACAATTTTGTCTTCGGCCTTACTTTAATATATATATAGATATAGATATTAACTGTATAATTTAAATATAGTATAAATTAAAAGAATAATTTAGCAAATTAAAATGTAAAACCTATTATAAACATGTCTTTATATATTTATATATATCCAATATATTGATTTTTTTAATAACTAAAACTTAATATATTTGATATTATTTACCTAATATACGATATCACTATTATTATTTATACATTCTAATAAAACAATTTTGTAATTACATACTTACCATATTTAATTTTACTTATCTAATATAAATTGGGTTTATTTTTGGTAATATATTTTGGGGGAAAAAATTTTGGGGTGGGGTTTTGATTTTAAGTATATATAGATATAGTATCAATTTCTTTTAAATGAATTAAAATTAATGAATAATTCATATCTTTTAAAGAAAACTCATAGAATACCGATGGAAATATGAATTTTAATTTGATATTTGCAAATCTTCATTTATAAATCAAAACCTTATTAAATATTTTGATTTTTTATAATTCATTTGATTTTGTTATCAAATAATATTTGTTATGAAGAAAATAAAATCAACAATATTAAACGATAAATATATTTATTTTTCAACTATTCCTTTTTTTTATGGATAATATTTTAATGAAGAATATATATATAATAATAATTTAAAACCTAATTCTTTAGGGTAACTATCTAAATATATAATCATCTAATAAAAAATCTTGGATATATTTGTTATATTTCCTTAATTTGTAATAGAGTGAGATATACCGAATCTGTATATAACCCAACCAATTCAATTAACCCACCACGACGTGCCTCCACGCCCTCCCCACGGCGGGTCTATTTCTATTATACATAAAACGGGGTTGTCATCTTCAACTTCAATTTTAAGGTAAGTAAAAGAAAATCAATGTATGAAGTTAATCGGGCGACCAGTTTTTTGGGGCTAAACGAACAGACTTACTTATTTATTAGCACTAGCACACCTGCTGCTGTGTCTATCTGAAATCATATTTTCAATTTTTTCTAAAAAAAAAAAAATATATTTCCTGCACAAATTGTATATGAGAAAATTTGCGAGTTTTTGAGGTTTTTGCTGCTAATGGGTGATTTGGGTTGTTCAGACACCAAGTTGGATTCTTTTGGGGGATTGTTGATATGGTTTGCTTGTCTGAAAATAGAAAAACCTTTTCTGGGCAGATTGCCTACACCCATCTGAAAATGTTTTGGATTAAGCATCAAAAGTTACACCATTAATGTAATTTTGTTATTTACTTGAATGTATGATCTGTAGAGAAGTCGAGGACCATGTGAAGATTTTTATTGTATTTCGTATCATGATTTTTGCAAGAATTTACGGATTATGACAGTGGATGGTTGAAATTTGGTGGAGTTTTTTTTTTTTTTTTTTTTTTTTTTTGAGCTATTTGATTGACATATGAAGTGTTTAATTTGTTGAAATCAATTTGTAGATCTTTGCATAATTATTCGATGTTGTTTGCATTAGGGACAGAGTAATATATTTGATATTCAAGATGTTTGTATTTGATATGTTAGTATTTTAATATTTACAATTTATGATTTCATCATTTACCTGCTTTTTTCACTGTCTGATATTGTTTTGAAAAAAGGTTTGATTTTGGCTGTGAATAATGGCAAAACGCGCGCATATTGAGGTTAGTTCCTGTTCATAAGTTAGAATTTGTTTGTTCATTAAATGTAGGGTCGATAACCTCTTATATTTTTAAGGTTTTCAAACTTAGAATTGTTAATTCACTATTGAGAAGTGTAGTTTGATTTACGCTGATATATTATTTATCTTGCTTTGTGGGAAACTGTGGTTGATTCTCAGTTGAGCGATGGAATCAACGTGCTTCCTGATGAATTATTAGTTTATATATTATGTTTCTTGAGCCTCAAGGAAGCCGTTGCTACTAGCATATTTTGTCGTCGATGGAGGCACTTGTGGACCTTCACTAATAAACTTGATTTCGATGGCTTTAATTTCTTCTCGAAAATTTGGTCAAGGATGAAAGGCTACGAGTGTGCGAACAGAAAAT